>DWEE01003863.1:0-10147 GCA_018245755.1 Parelbella macleannani
TATTTTAATATTACAAACGGACCCTCCAATTTTATTTATTTGTATAGATTAATAAATTAGTGAATGAAAGAACGAATGAATGAACAAATGGAATAGTATGCGACTGCGAATTCAACAAGTAAAGTTGGCGAAATCGATTCGTTTAACACATTACAATAATACAAGAGCGGCGTACGTGAGAGGCGCTCTCTGTTGAACTCACAGCGATAGTATGGGTGATTAGCATAACACGAAGGCTGACTATGACTTGGCATTTGTAAAGTCGTCGGGTCTCTCCGTCCCCTTTCCCCTCTCTCTCCCGCTCAATCCAACTCCCTCACCTTATCTCTCCCCAGCCCCTCCACCCTACCCTCCCTCACGCTCATCATCTCCGTTTCCATCTCTCTATGCCTCTCCCACTCCCGCTCCGTCTCCCTATGCCTCTCCCACTCCCGCTGCCTATGCCACACCCTCTCCCACTCCCTTTCTTGTTTATTCCCTTTATTGTGTTTCGTATTTATGTCCTATACGTTGTTTAGTTTGTTTTGCTTAGTAAAGAAGAGCTCTAAAATAAGATTACACCCAGTACCTTTGTCTATTAATAGGTAGTAATAGAAATATTGTATATCATCTACATTTTGTTCTACATACAATACAAAGCATAATTTGTTTTGTTCTTAATATTATCCTCTTTTATGTTTATAATTGTAAAATTGGATGTGTTCATTCATACACATCATAAGGTATCTTAGAGTGGGATCAAAATTATGAAACCTTTTGTATATTATTGTGGTTCCAGAACGGCGAGGTGACGACCGGCGCGAGGGACGGCGCGGCGCACGTGCTGCGCTGCCTCAAGGTGTGGTACGACCTGCCCGCCGACGTGCTCATCAGCGCGATCAACTTGTTCGATCGGTGAGGCTGCAAACTGACCCACCTTGCCACATTCCATTGTATAAACTGACGCTTTTCTGCTTGTCTTGTACAGTGACCCTGTTCTAGTCATTTCAAGTTGCTGCCTCTGGATATAAAAATAACATTTTTTATTATTATTACATCATACTAGGTTCCCTACGGGGTATATAGAGGGGACCAAGCGTCATATATCCCCATCCTTACACACCTGACACGCTTTTTCTACATACAATGTTTTCTAATAACTTGAATCTGTCTAAAATTGCAGGTTCCTGACGAAGATGAAGGTGCGTCCCTGCCACGTGCCGTGCATCACGGTGTCCTGCATGAACATCGCCCTGCAGGAGTACGCTGAGCTCACCAGCCAGCCCACCAAGGTGTCGGTCGAGGAGCTTGGTTAGTACAGTAACCGCTATATGTTTTGTTTGTGTTTCTATGTCTACAATACTGAGTGACTAGTGTTTTATATACCGATTTTGAACCAATTTTGAATAAATGACATTTGAATTTGAATTTGAATTTGATTCATCAATGTCTGATGAGAATAAATACAATTTAATCGCATTACTGTATTTGTCTCAGGAACATAAAAATATTGAAGCAATTAAGTTCTGGTTTTCAGTAAAACCTGAGTATTGGTTTAGGAGTCGATTACTTCCCTATTCATGTGTTCACATACATTATTCACTTAAAGGAAACACTGTATTTATAAAAATAATAATACATTATTGCACAAATATTTTAAAATCTTTCTGCTACTAGTGGAACAGCCCTAACGCAATTACATACATGTGTGTTTGTGGGTATGTGCAGTGTCGGTGTCGCAGTCGGCGTGTACGGCGGGCGACGTGACGCGCATGTCGCGCGTCATCGGCGACAAGCTGGCGCTGGCGCGGCGCGGCGCCGTCACGCCGCTGCACTGGCTGCGCCTGCTGCGCGCCGTGCTGCTGGCCGTCGCCGCTGAGCTGCGTCTGCAGCCGCCTGTGCAGCTGCTGCCCGTCAGTACCACCATACATTATATCGTCGTACTCTTGTACACGGCTCTCCTTTCAACTGTGAGAGTGAGCACACCATTATAGAAGTGTTCTCAATCAGAGGGTTAAAGCCTAATCTGTCACATGGGCCAATTACTGATTAGCAGACTGGCGCCATCTTGATCATTTTCAGAAATTTTGACGACTTAAAAATCATTGAATTGGTGACATTCAGTGAGGAGAAATGCAAACCTAAGCTTGTATTAAAAACAAAGGTTTAAAAATTAAAATTATTTTTGGGTTACTAACAATTCCGTGTATGTCATGCAGGAGGATGAGCTGGTGAACCTGCTGGAGATAGCCGTGTGCGACGCCAGCTGTGTCAACCTCCGCACCAGCGAACTGGCGCTGGTGCTGGTCTACCATCAGCTGGGTGAGTCTATACACCTAGATACAGATGGTGATCTGTACACCTTGATGTTTATACACGGTAGCTGTGTGAATCTTTTAGATTTAATCTATCTTCCAATGGGAATCTGGAGAAAGATTAAAAAGTATTTCTAACATTGGTGGTACAATGGTTACATATCACTAATTAAGGTTAAGTAGTAATTAAGAACTCATAATTCTATCATTAGAATTCCAATGTCCAAAAACTTTCGTTTTCATTCTTCAGTTACACTGTTATACTGTTACAAATGTTAAGAAAAAATGAACCTCATTACACAGTAGATTGAACTTTTAGTAAAAGATACATTGTGGTCACTAATTGCAGAGCAACAGTTGGTGGCGTGGAGTAGCGTGGAGGCCGTGCCCGATGATGCGTACTGTCTCTATGACTATGGGGTGCAGCTGCAGGCCTACTGCCAGGTGGGTGTCTCGGAGCGCTGCTAGAGATTTTATATTTAGAGTTTAATTAAAAAACAAGGTGTAAGTGACCATGGTGGTGATTTTAAATCTTATTTTTTTGTATTCTCTTATAAACAAAATTATAACATTCAGCCTGCACATTGCTTTACAAGAACGCGGTAAATCATATAAGAATGCGGTATTAAATGGTGTGATGATGTGCAGATGAGCTCGGCGTCGCTGGCGGAGGGCGCGGCGTGCGTGCGCGCCGTGCTGGCCGCCTACAGCGCGCGCCGCGCCGCGCCGCAGCGGCAGCGCCTCGTGTGGCGCCTCTCCGAGCGCACGCTCAAGGTGACGCCACGCAACAATCGCACCACAGTTCACCCCACCTCTGACTACACTGAAACCGACTGTACAACCCTGAAACACTAGTCTGTATTATATTTGATTAAGACGGAATTTTTTCGCTCTTTTTCTTTAATAATATATTTGTCTTTTGGCAGAACTGCGTTTTGTAATAAAAAAAAACTCCTGACCAAAATTCGTCCAAATCGGAAGGGGTCGATGTCAACTATTTGTCGATTTGACATGGAATGGCCCAAATAGATTGTACTGTACTACGATCACGCTGTCTCTTACGCCCATTGTTTGACTTAATGCATCTTCCTATCAAAATATATTAATTTTACACAAACTTCTTCATTTCACTTTCTGTATCTTTCTACTCTGTATATAGGAGTACAAGTATCGAGGTTCTCCCGCCACATATGCCCCCATATAACACTTATTCTCCTTACTCGACAACTTTACAAATATAATTGCAATAAAAAATTACAAAACGTATGTAATATTCAGGTGTTACGTCCTACGGACCGGCTGACGTCCCTTCTGCCCACCATCGAGGAACAGCACTTCGCTGTCGACACCTCGCCCGCCAGGAAAAGGTATGGTCCTAGCTTCGACAAGAGATTAGTAAATATTACTGTCTAAGTGTTCTATAAAATAACAGCAGTTTAAATTGACATAAGCTAGTCTGTACTAGCTTATCGTAGCGTACGACTGTGGCAATAGATATTAGTTCATATACATACGTCAAACGTCACACTTGTATTTCCACAAAGGTGTCAGCAGAGGAATGTAGAACTCTCCTACGCTTCGACAGTTACCCCATATATCGTACCACGTCAAAGGATGAGCCTATTGTCATATGTCAGGCATAAGTCCCAGACTCTGGACTATTACTGAGAATTTGAAGCTCAGTATAATTAAAATATACTTAAAAATTTACAGATCAGGCAGCGAAAGTAGCAGCGAGAGCGAAGAGACCTCAGATTGGCCGCGCAGCCCCGTACTGCCAGTGTACTGCCACAACTGAACCCGACGCTCCCCGCCTGCTCCAGCCTCCGCCCTCGAGCACACGAACCGCGTGGCCGTCAGAACAATAGAAGACATATTTACAACTACACTCCCATATCATCATGGTATCCGGAACCTCTTAACCATAGAATAAATTGTTTTTTTGGATCTTTCTTCTGGACCCTCGCTATCATTGGGCAAGTGATTCAGAAAAGATTAGTTCAAAGTTCAAAATCAAGTTTTATCATGTGAATAACTCCGATTTGATACCTCTATTCTTAAATTACAGTCTGGTTTAAGAGTGCGCGGCTAGGATTAGGTTATTCTTATTATTTCTATGTATTTGGCAATTATTTTCGTTTATAACAACTTAAATATAATATATCCATGTACATTTCTCATATTATCTATTTATGGAAATAATTGCATGTGACTTTTTAAATATGCAAGCATATGTTGATCGTTTCGGACCAGACTCGTATGAAAGGCATAAATATTATATATTTTTATAGGATGTCATTTATGTTAAATGTCGTGATTATTTTTTTGTGGATTTTTTTTTCACACAAAGTGTAGGAAATTCGTGGTGTTTTTATTTCATTTTTGAAAATGTGTTCAGTGACCCATGCCTTATACATATATTGCTGCACGATTTTGAAAGTCACATGTTCGCACGAAGAAAGTGCACGCTTGAGGTTGCAAAGTCAGAATTTATACCAGTTGTTATGTCATATTGATTTGTGAGTATTATTTTAATAGTCTAGATGTTAAAATATGGTCCAGTCTGGGGATGAGTATAACGTAGTGTTGTCGTACCGTTAGCGAACGAGCGAGTATCGATAAACTACATATAATATATTATAGTGGCCTGCTGTTCCATTGGATGTATAACATAACTGGTGAAAAGGAGTAAGTACTACACTTCTCTGTCTAACGTTTTGGAGAAATACAGGCGTGATATTGTGTTTAACGTTAATTTATAAAATTTGTCCATATTTAGTAGTATATCGCGTCTCGCTCGACCGCCGACGGTGCGACAAGTTGGATTCATGTAATGTAAGCTTTATATAAATGTAACAGTAACGTCTCGTAGGATGTAGGTTATGCTGTCTCGAGCGTTCCAGAGGGGCCCAGAAGCCTGTTTGGTAACACTATTGGGTCGTATTGCATAGTCTGTCTCATGTACACCTCATGATATATCAAGTATCCATAATGCCTTCTATATACCTGTGACGTGTTATAGGATATTCGCTGAATACATATTAAGCAATAAAATGTCATAATAATATATCAAACTGCACCTATAACTCTCGTCTTGTTTTACCAGCAGACTGATAATTGAGACAGTTTGTGTGATAGACACGGTGGCTACTTGATTGGAATGTATGAGGTTTTTTATCGCTTAACGGTCTCAAACGGGGCCTTGAGTAATACCAATTTCTAGAACCTTCTACGGTCACCGTTGGTCACTTTTTCTGCTTTTAATAGAATGATGCTAATCTTTTTATTTGATACTGAGATCAGTCAGATGTTCATGTTCACGAATTAGGCAGGACGGCTTCCGGCGGGGCGCGGCGGCGCTCGCGATTGTGATTCGAAACGTTGAGGATTCCACCGAATTTTTAGATTTATTCTCCTTCCCTTTTTTTAACATTGATTTTATTTGTAATTTGTTTTTTGTCTGAGTTCTAAGCGAATTCACAACGTTCACACCTATATAGCTGTCTCGCTCGCTCGTGTAAGTGTGAGTGGAATAGCTGTATATCTGATGTGTTGAATCGATACTTCGTCTCATACCCACGTATAAATACTGGTATTTGGAGTAGCGATGTATAGCTTTGTCTCGCTCACATTATTGGAGATGCGTTGGTTCAACAAACGACCAGATCGTTCTATCGCGCCCAAACGTATAAAGGCCCTGAAGTATTCGCTTCGAATCTATCGCGTTAGTATTACGGATATTAAATATTGTATTCATTTTATCTTTATAAATTAATTAATTTTCCTCTTTGACTAACCTCTTCATACTTATGGGGTTTATTGAAAATTGCTCTTGAGAAGTTTTACATTCTAAAAATTTATTATTTAATTTTTGATAAAAATGCGTAAAAAAAATTAATTATACGTAAATCGTTAAATTCGGCATTTTTTTTCCATATATTTTTTTCGACTTTTAGGTAAATGTAATTATTATAAATAATACTTTTCTTAATGTCTAGGCGTAAATATTTAATTAATTATTATAAATGACAAAAAAAATATACAAATCTTGAAAAATCAGAAAAAAATGATCTCAAGTTATGTATGTATGTGGCACGTAACATTATCATTATAAAAAAAAAACAAAAAGTTTTCTGTCATTGTGTGTGCGAGTATATGTTTGCATGTCCCGAGGGGTAGTATTGATTTGTATGAAAAGTGTATTTTTTTTTCATAGTAATATATATCTCTTGCCAGATAATTTAAATTTAAGAAAAGAAATAAAAAACAGCATGTTTTATGAAAAAAAAAAAACAATATAAATTGCTCTGCGAAATTCAGATCGCCATCTCTCGGGCACGCAATGGGACATTTTTATTTTGTTACATTTTGCACTGGCAACATTGAACGCGAAATCAGTGTTGCCAGTAGTAAATGCGCATTCGAATCGTATGTATTTTAGTTTAAGACGTGTAGTTGTACATGTGTTACGACTGTGTGCGTGTGTCAGTCTGTCTGTTTTCTTGCATTTTCTATGTTTTAATTATTATTATTTTACATATATGTCATCTATTGAAAACAATTATTGTGTTCATGGTAATGTCTTTAATGAGTTATATCGTCGTATGTACACACACACATTCACACAAACACACACATAATATATGTCGTTGTTCAATAATCCAATTTTGTAATGGAATTATTATTCAAGTGTATGTGTCTTAGGATGAATGTAACTTTGGTTATTTAATTTATCTATTCGAGAGCATTTAATTTGAACGCTGCTTCTACGAAATTCTTTTCTTTCTCTCATCGAACGAAGAATAGTCTTGTTACGATGTCAGTGAAATTAATAATTCATATATTATGTAACTGTTTGTCTGTTTGTTTTATATAGTACAGAGTAATATTTGTTTAACTTATTTATATTATAATATATCGATTGGAAATATATAGCGACATGAAATGGGATTGATCTGAAATCTTATCTATTTTTTGAGACTACATACTATTGCATACATCCATTTTGATGTTTGAACGACGCGCTTAGTACGGAAACGTTTTTTTTTTTGATTCGCTCCATATTTACATTCAGCCACGATTTATATTTTCAAGTACAGTGTTCAAATTATATGCTCATCGGTGGAAACAATTGTCAAGTGATGGAGTTGAAGGGAGTAATTTTTATTGGTGCCTGTGAAATAGTTAACATAACTGTGTGTGCGTTATATGTATGTTATGTATTTGGACGTTTTGGTGTTGATTAGCACATTTCCGCTCAGAATCGCATTTTTTCCACTTTAATATATTTGTATCACGTTTAAAACTGTAAAATTTAATTTATTTTTTACGTCAGACTTTCCTATCGTTCCAAAAAGTCCTTGCAAACGTTACGATTAGTGCAAACAAAAAGAAAGATTACTCATTTTGTAACTAAGTGTTGCCATGTGTCGAATAAAGGCTGTAGCACACAATGTGTTTGTGTGTCGATTATTGTAAAATGATGGCTTGATCGATGTGTAGTTAGTTCAGCATAGCGTTACAATACTGGGAATATATTGCAGTTCCATCATACTAGCCAATTATTAATATATACACATGTACGCCAGTTCTATCACTCAACGACGGCCGTTCGGCACGCGCTGTGCTCCACATTAGTATCGTGCAAAAACAACTTAACTGAAATAGAAAACACATGTTAAGTCACTGGATGTGTGCATTTTGCCATAATAGTTCTTTTTTATTTTCATTGACTCGCGTCTTTTCATCCGATTTGTTTTCCGTAAACTAGAGAATAATAATATCTATGTGTTGCCACTGTTATGATGGTATTAAAATGAATGTTTCGTTCAATTATTCGTAGTTCATCAAATTTGCAAAAAATTACACATATCACTCTGAATGAATTTGAAAGTTGTTCCAGGCACATCGATAGTGACATAATATGTTTTATCTGCGCGTGTCGCCGAGTCGACGTTCAGCGGTGAAACAGTAAAATTAGTTAGTACATAGTCTATATACACTATAGTTCATATATTATCTGCCTTATAACGAACAGAAGATGTACATTGACTCTGTGATAATGTTCTTATTGATAATATTGTTTCCTCTCGTTACATATTATAAGATCTATGTATGAAGCAAGCACACGCGCATTCTCGTGTTTATTTTGTTTTTCAAATACATTTTTACATGTACTTTGAACATACATATGTAAATTATGCAAATAACATGAGCGTTCAGTTTTATTGTTTTTATTTTTTTACGAGAATGTTCGTCATTTAAATTCTTGGCTGAATATTTACGACTTTTTGCCGATAAAAAGTCCGAGGTAAAAACGGTTCACCAACAAATTAATAATTTTATTCAAGTATATTATTTCTTGTCTGTGGACCACAGATCATTTATACGCGACATCAGTTTTTTTTATTACTAATCGAGTGATGTGTTTATTCAGTTTAAAGTCTGTGGACTAAGGATAAAAGAAATTCAATTCATATTCAGAAGCTTTCCCGCGCTTTTGTTCTCATTATATAGATGTACCAACTGAACGGTTTTAATTTAGAAAATCTTGTCAGTTATCCGATTTAACAATGAAAATGATATCGAATGCTCATATTTTTTGTAATAATATTATAAATAAGATATTTCACTTGAGATTTAGATAAAGAGAGCACCAAGTAAGTGTTGAATGTCTGTCTGCATTTTTGTGATTTAGATTGTAGTTAAGATAATTCGTTGTGGTAATTCACTTTCAAATCTTCTTCGAAATCGTTAAAATTTAATAAAATCTAGCAACTTTTACAAGCTACTTTACTAAAATATGAAAATTTAAAAGTAATTTTTGAGTACATTTTTCTAATTAGTAATACGTACAGATTCATTTTTTATCTGCATTTAAATTATAGATGTGTGTGATTGAGATGTCAATGTCATAGCAGCATAGTGGAGTAAGAATTTGAATTTTAAACAACGGTCGAGAGGTGTCTTTCCAAGCAGTTAATAACTATACATTTTCAAGTCGGGTCAAATGTTTACTTCATTGTGGTAACAGGTGTAGCGGTCTGTGTTAACGACTTGTGACTAAATATGTTGCATTTGGGGTAACAAAAATATCTGAAATCTCGAATCGGAGAATAAAACGGTTGCGACTCTTAAGCATGTCTTTTATTTATCCTAAAGCCTGTATCCATGTGCCGGCCATCGCCGTGAATAGTTTCTTCGCTATTATTGTAAACGCATATGCGCTTGAATGAAAAAAGTTTAGTTTAGTAGATTTGTTCGGGTTAAGAATGCAATCAGTCTCTTATTCCACAGCTTTTTGGGAGTTGTTTAAACTGGCAGCAAATTATTTGTACATTGGAAAAGAAAAAAAAATTTAAATCCTTAGACACGTAATGCCAAACAGATGAAAAAAACAGAAGCTCGACAATGTGTCTATACGTACCTGTTAATACATAGCTGGCATCGAGAATTACTTAAAACTAATAAATTATAGAGTAAGTATAAAATAAATCTAACCTAACCTTTATTCTACTATAACATTAATCGCGCAGAAATGAATTGTAAATTTAAAGGCACATATTCCGCTATTTCAAAAGTCGAGCTTAAATATGGCCGACTTATATTTTTTTCCAATAAAATCGAAACACTGACTATATTTACTCAATTGCTAGGCGCTGTTTCAGTTTTTGGTCGTCCCTAAATCCATACTAATATCATAAATGCGAAAGTAACTGTCTGTCTGTCTGTTACGCTTTCACGCCTAAACCACTGAACCGATTTTGATAAAATTCGGTATGAAGATGAGAACTGAACTTGGGAAAGGATATAGGATTTTTTTATTGCGAAAAAAATTGTTGAAGGGGTTGAAA
>DWEE01003864.1:0-10147 GCA_018245755.1 Parelbella macleannani
CAATTACAACTTTGTATCTGTATTTATATATAGAATACATCATGTCAACATGACAGATGTCTATAGGTACACCAATTAAATATCCCAAAATATACTTGACGAATCTCATTTAGTGAAAGAATTAATTGTACAAGTGACCAACAACCTAAATATATAGTTAAAATAAAACGACTTCTTATATACCACCGTCTCAAACCCAACATATAGGTACAACTTAGGATAAAGAAATATTTAGCAAAATATTTATGCGCTGAATTAAGTATCGCAAGCACTTGTGATAAAACAACGCATCCTTTTGAATTAATTAAAATATACGATAAATAAAATAAGAAAGATGGAATTATACGAGAATTGAATTTATAAGAAAACAAACGGTAAAACGTGGGAGTATTCACTCGTCTGCCTACCTCGTCGAAGATTATAGACGTGAGGTGAAATTTTAATAAAATATTCGTCCTATCTGAAAAATGTTACAGTGCGGTGTAACAGAGGACTGAGACGGCTGCGTTATAAATCCACGGCGAGGCAGCTTCGTTATGCAGCCTTCGCTTTTATTGAAAAACTATCCACGGATTGGGCTCTCGTGTTTTATGACTTCTGTACTTGTTGAATCGATACGTGCATATGTATATATTTTTTATACTTTTATAGCGTTAATTGTAAACTGAATCATATATTAAATAAGTAGGCTGAAGTTCCAACGATAACTATGAATTACTTCGCAGCTTGTCCACCATAGACAAAGTGTATTTCGAAAAATTGTTCTATATATGTGTGTACATATATATGGCATTCGTTGGATGAAATATTACGATAAAAAGTGTAATCCATTTTTACCCGAGTCAGTTCGCGTCAGACGGTGCTGACGTTTATGATGAAGTGTGAAAATAGGTTTATTAGTTTGCTCTTTTCTCAAGACATAATGAAGTCATTAATGAGTGTTTCTTTGTAAATAAATAGTTTGCATAGTCTAAAGTGACAGGACATTTAAAAAAAAAAAAAAACCAGTTTGCTCGATATTCAAAAACGACTTCATACCGCTTAACTGATGTCGTTGAATCTGGGCTTTAATCTCAAGAAAGGCAAGCTGAGCGAAAGCTCAGGAATGGACATTGATATTTAAATAATAATTTTTAATTGATAACTATTAACGAAATGAGATGTGACGAAACTGTGCATTACATTTTCTTAATTTTCCACATTAATCAATACGAAGGCATCAATTAGTGACACAAAAGCAGTTATAGCCTCGTAGCTTATAATTCATACCCGGTACGTACCTCTTGCTTTATAAAAATATGCTTTAAGATCAAAATATAATTTCGATCTTTTACTAACCATATCCTTACGCAGACAACTATATCCATACACAGAACACATGCTTAACCACACACAGGCATACGTACAATACACAAGCATATAATTATTAGTTGTACATGCGGGTAGCGAACGGGGAGCTTTGCCCTCAACTTCCGCAACACAACTAAGGGTGAGGGTGTGACTGAAAAACAACGCTGCACGGGATCACGTCCCAGCCTCGCGTCAGCAGATGCTGATCTACTTCCTTTGTCCAACGTTTGTTGTTATTCATATATAATTTGTTTCCTCTTTCTTTTGTTATTTTTATTTATATTGAAAAGAGATAAATTCATTTTATCGCTCTGTTTCTTCTTGCTGTAGCTATGAAAGAGTACATCATGAAGAACTTTGTCTTTAGTATTGAAAACTTAATTCTTAGTCCTTATAGTTCCTCATAGTGTTCTCTTAGACGTGTGATGCGTGCCAAACTATAGCCTTCACCTTTTCGCTCTCATATGATCCGTATCCAACAATAGAAGATAAAAGGTTTGGTGATAATGGAAACAAACTAGGAAGAAATTAATGTAGATTTTAATACGGATCGCATTTCAGTAGTCTGTGCAAAACAATATAGCTTACCAAAGTCAATAACAGTCATCAGGCATATGCGACACTACATTGGATACGTGCTATGAAAATAACACCAAAAACGATTAACACGAACGGAGCTAACATGGTTTACCAGCGATATTTCATTTGTATAAACGCCTTATTCTAAATGAAGATTTTTATTGATGTTCAAATCAAATCACATATACATACATATGGAATGAAGTACGCCCGCTTCATCAGTATTGTCATACGTCCCACGTATTAGAGATATACATACATACATACATACATACATAATATAGACATACACCAATGAACCCATATATATCATGAGATCTTTTAAATTCTAAACGATGCGATCTGTATCGTTTACAGTGTCAGCGTAGCAAAGCGATGAAGATTATGAACGTTCTTAACGAGCCGGCTGTTAATAAACTTAATTAATATGGAGCTGTTTATCCCTCGTAAGGCACACAGACGCGGCGGATGTGTCTAGCTTTATTAACTGCAGCACAGATTGTTTACATCATGCATATCGTTGATTTAGATTCCTTCCGTTGCTTATACTAGAGACTCTTAGACTTGATGAATGAATGATTGCTAAAAAAATACTTCTAAGACACCAGCTCTTAAGGTAAATTATATACTGAATACAAGCAAAGCGCTGTGAGGAGCATGTGAGCGCTGTTTTAGAACAAATTATCTCAAGGGGTTTAACGCGCCCTGTGGATGTGAAAACCGGGAGACTGTCAGGTTTCATATTATGTAGCAAATTGATTAACTTTGCGGGAACAAGGAAACTTTCCCGCTCGGAAACTTGATAAGAACGGAAGTCGCACTTCTGTCGGGTCAAAGTGGTTCAACTGCGAAATCGAAGTACAACTTCTATAAAAAGATTGAAAAAGTCAAAAAATGTAATACATACTACTAACCGTAGTTTTGCAAAATGTTTATCATTCAAAAGTAATTTAAATAAAATTCCACTTATACCTACTAAATAACCAGAAACAGCTGTTATAACCTTTTTTACAATATGCCATTCGTTGCGTGCCAATAAATCAATATTTAGTACGAATTTTAGAGAAAATAGTACATAAAAACCAACAACCTATATATCTAAATTACTTATTTCTAACCTATATCTAGGATAAATATTTGACCCAAAACTGATATAGCACAAAAGAGACAATTATTAGATAGAAAGCTAAATTCAGAAAATTTCGAAATGAACAAAGTATACCTAATGTATACAAAACGTGTTACTCCACGTTTAATTTACAAAAGTATTTTAAATAGCTTCGACTTTAAAATTTCCGGTTGTGTAAAATAAACTTATTTACTTAGCTAAAACAAGTGGACTTCTACACTAAGCTACTTAGTAGAAAGTTAGACTTTCGTGCTCTGCTCACTCTCACCTAAACGAAAGTAGTCGAAGTTCGTAAGAGTTGTGGGAAACTCTTAAAGTCGTTTAAGATAAATTAATTGATTTCAATAAAATTTAACCGTCGTTTGTACAACTGGTTTTATGGTATCTTTTAAAATTCCTCACCTACGATAAAAGTGAGCAACGGATTCTGTCCAGTCTGCTAGGAGATACTGACCCATGACGAGTAGAACAGAAGCGTCAAAAGTTGCAATTATCCAGAATGCTTGTGGCGCATCCGGTCTGTCTCTAATTATACACCAATACGTCTTTCCTCCCAAGGCTTCTTTATGTTTTCAGAGAGTTTCTATACTCTTCGTTCTCTTGGTTACCTTACTTCGCTTATAATTAGAACGTGTAACATCTCCACATCTTCACATCTTCACACATTTCACAAGCAAGCAATGATAACCTAGTGGTTAAGAATTCAGTCTCTCACTCCAGGGGTACTGGTTTCAAATCCATGGCGCGCACCTCTTTACAAAGGTGGGTTTTAAATTTAAATATCACTTGCTAACGTTGAAGGAAAACATCGTGAGGAAACCTGCGTAACTTAGAGTTTATAAAAAAAATATTTTCTGAGGTGTGTGAAGTCTATCAACCCGCACTTAGCCGGCGTGGCAGACTATGGCCTTAACCAACCAATATGAGAGAAAACCCATATTCCAACAGTATTAATGTTCTGTGCCTACCCGTAAAGGACCTAGCGTAATGATATAATAATAATAATTTTGTATTTTCACAGCAATCCTGAAGGATATACCATAGAATTGCAGCGGGGATTGGTGGAGCCTGGGGCAATAGCCGTTCCAATTTTCAGACATATGTAAATCACCCCTAACAGCTCAAAAAGACTTCATAATGTAGGGAAAACAACTAAAATACTACGAACACTAGATTCCGAAAAACAAACACGACCTAAGAATTTGTATGTTTTCATACAAGTGCCGCTAAGATTCTACAAAAATAAAGCAGGAAGCGCAAATGAAATAAAATTAAACCTACTTCCTTTTCAAAGTCCGTTGCTTGCGTAATACGTCAGGCGCGTCTTATGAGACATCCTATTTGGAAATGTGTTATAAGTGTAGCTATGTGGCAACGGGTCACAGTTTCCATCTCGGGGTGACCGTAAAAAGAAATAAGCCTAGATAAGGCCCGAGACATAAAGCCTTGCGCTCACGACCGTACTAGCGAGTACGTTCTCGACGAGTATAAGACTGGTAGGACATCAATTTAATAATCTGGTTCCATTGGAAAAAAATGTCACTCGTATACAAGAGTTTATTCTTTGGTTTGTTCGCATATTTAAGAAAATTCGTAATATTTTGGAGTGTTTAGTGACCTGTTCAACTAGTGATTGCGCGTTGAATACCCACCCAGGGTCGCATATAATATATACGTGTTCTGTTTTTTTTTTCTTGACCCTATCGTTATTCTTTGTCATTTACCATTTCATTTAAATATAAAACTATCTACATGTACGTCGTTGTACAGGTTCTGCCGAGTTAGCCGATGCCGTGTGTTAATTGTAGCAAGATATTAAATTAAGATTATTTTTATCACTAACCCACTAGCCTAGAAGTATTCATCCTAGTAGTATTAAAAACACAAAAACAGTTTGCTAACAAGATGAACATAAAAATTTGGAAACTGTGCTCTAAAGAGATTTCTGTTGCACAAAAATAATTGCGACCATTCTCAATGGGGTTCAGTACAGTTCCTCTCAAATACGGATAACTACTGCATATAGATGTTGCATATACGAAATTATGATTTAAATTACTATGATTTTATTTTTTTGACAGTACTGCATTCATTACTATAGCATTTTTTATATTTCTGTTCTAATTTGCTTTTCTTCAATACATTTTTAATACGGCTTTTTACAACAACAACTAAAATTTGGCTTCTCTTTGCATTGTACCATAGATATTATTGCAATGGAATGTCCAAGTATGTATTACAATGAAACTCACGTTAGCCGGGTACCAGATATCAGTGATTTGGTACATTTGTGTATTAAATCTATTTCAAACTTTTATTATGTACTGAATCTCAATTCGAATAGTTCTAGTGAATAGTCTATGTAACTTTCACTCGTACGTATATGAAAAATACATAGAAAAAATTTCAAACGGACAAACGCGTGATAATATTTAATTCATGAGAGGCTGGATTTTTACTTCGCCTCGCTCGAAAAGTTTCAGAATCTTTGCAGACCGATATATGGCCGTCATTGGGGTTAACAGCCGTTGCACCAGGAAGCCATTTCAGACTTTAATATCATAGCGAAAGAGCAAAGAATTGCTTGTAGAACCACATCCAACCGGCTTTACACGATTTTACAATTGGATATTGTAAGTTTTGATGTGCTTTGCTGCTGATATATGTGGCGATTTAATGATGGTGCAAGTTATAACATACGGCGTTCACACATACCATCTTTATTTCGGTATACAAATGAAGAATATAATTTCAATTTTGCATTTAACTAATACTGAACGTAAGTATTCTTCCTACTTTTCTGTTTTCCCATTGTATAACATTCACAAAATCTTTATCAAAACAGAACACATTTATTCTTAGGCAAGTTAGAGTTCCATGGGGATGATGTGCAAATCTGTCAATCTGAAGTAGAGTACTGTATTGTATTGTAGTAAGTACGGTCTAGGCCTCCCACATTCGCGAAAATCCCTCGTGCAATGTGTTAAATTTGTAAAATGGTTTACGATCAACGCTAATAGCCTTATACATGGTCTGAAAGTGGAACCGTTTGATGGAATTTCCTTTTTTAGCCTACGGCTATAGCTGTCGGTGATGACGTACAAAAATACCAGATCCTTATCAGTTTTTTTATTACGAAGTTCTAATTGAAAAGGAACACGATAATGCATGGTAGTGTCGATATACTATTTATTGTACATCGACATGAGGCAAAGGACGGTTCTAGGATTGAGAGTTACCGAATTTTTTTACCACATTAGGAACTACATACCTACATATAATGTGTAATTCCAGTCGATATACTTAGTTACTTAGAATACTTTGTCTCTGGGTACAGTACTGTGGGTTTGTGATATGTTTTTTGTTCTGTGTCTGTGTGTATTGAAGAAGGTAAGTAGTAGTGTAGTTACATATGTAATATGTATGTATTGTATATGTATGTAGTTCGAGCCTAATTCGAGGCCACTACGAGATCAAATGGCCCAGTGTGGTGAGGTCGCGAGATTAGAAAAACCTTAGAACGATGTTCACAAGTGCAAACACTAGTCAACACGACTGTGCCACTTTACTGAGACTAGACAATTCTACCCCACAAAATATGTAGCTTGTGTGAGCATATTACATTTTCCAGTTCAACTGACGAACGGTCGATTTTGATATTTTACGCTTGCCAAAACAACTAGACAGTACTGCGGGGTTGTCGATAAACATTATGTGATTGCAATTGCGTTTTGTGACATGTTAGCCGTGTATTGGTACAATATACATAAATTAGAATTGTTGAAACTTATAACTTTTATCGTCAGCATTTGTAATAGATAATCAATAACAAGTGTTGGTGAAATCCGTAAATATGCTTTATATTTTTGATTAAATCTATTTAACAATTATACTTCTGCAGTCAAAGCAACCACAATATTGTAAAATCACGCCGTAAACTGACCGCGATGGTCTTGTGACATTTGTCCATTTTTATAGATAACAGTTAAATAATGTTATAAAAATATAGCCAGATGAAAAATATATAGGCAAATAGCCAGATGAAAAAAAAGTGTGCAATAACAAAATCAATTTTAATAAATTCGACAACCCTATTGAAACCATATCTCGACCCGATATTGGTGCTAACGTATTCGACCCTCTGTACCTATATTTCGTCAAAGGAAAACTTTTATTATATCGAGGTATTGAAATGAATAAAATCTTGTATACAATAATATATATTTGATTTGCATAAATACGTACCGTTTGCTTTATTATTTCTAATAATATAATTTATTTCAGAAACAATTAGTTTTCAACGTTGCCATCATCAGCATCAATTCATTTAACATCCATCACCACCACAAAACTCATGGAACACAAATCACTTTGTGAAATCAAACAAAAATGTATGTAGGACAACAAATATCTAAATTTATTAAATAAATTTATTTTTATATCCTTTATTGTTGGTAACAATGAGCGACATGAATGCCAATTGGCACTTTTTATCAGTCAACATAAGTGACGATGAGAAGTTAGGGTAGGCAGATGCCTGGGTTCATATGTATATATGTGTGTACATGATTAGATTCATATACACACATATATACATATGAACCCACACATGCACATACGTACATATATGAAAATTCAAAAAAATCTTAATCACTATATCTCGTGGTTGTTTAAAACGCACATAGACGACTATTTATTTGAATGGAGAGAACCATTTATATTGCATGCTGACAATGACCCAATGGACCTATTTAAAAAATAATTAATAAAATATATTTTAATTGAGCAATAGGCTCACCACATATTTCATGAGACTTAAACGTAACTGGTGAAACATGGGGGTGAAACTGCACCCCTTTGCCTATCTCTTCGGCGTTTACAGGCGTGATGTTACGTTTTTTACGACCAACGAGGCAAGTTACTAGGGATCAGTCCTTAAACAAATAATTTTAGAATGTAATAAGTAAATTTGTAAATCTGCCATTAAAGATTCCATTAAATGTTTAATACATATTTAAATACACACATTATATACTTGTAATGTTAAAGAAGGTATACAATATTAATTTCTTAAAGGAAACAACCGGCAAAATAAATAGCTTTATTTAAGTATTCAATATCCTTTTAAATGGAGTTAATCCACTAAGATACATTCTTAAACAACCTAAGACGGTGCGGATGAGGGAGTAATTCAAAAGATTTTGTGTATTAAGCGCAAGCTTGCGGCGGCTTTGCTTAGAATTTTCTATCCCTTTCCAAGGTTATTTAATTAACTAAGGGAAATCGAGACAGAACAACCAATAAATAAAACACTTTTAATTAACGTTTTGCGAACAGTAGAAAATGTTATGATCACAAATATATCTGCGTTACGATAGCTTACGGATTTGGTATGCAATGAATCTAGTCATTTATCTTTCCAATGATAAAAAATTGATGATACCTTTAATAAATTTACCGTTTATCCCTATATTGCTGTATCTCTGCCATTAATAACATAGCCTTGAGTGTACTTTTCAAAGTTAACAATCGGTCATTGAAGAATTCGACAATAAATGACCACAATAGATGACTATTAAAACACCAATTGTGTTTAGACTGTAACGGCAATTCAAATACTAGATAATACGTTGGATAAAATTCGCGACGGTAGTGCCCTCATGTTCGAAACTTCGGAACATGAGTAAATTCTACTTACAATCTTCTAGAAATTTCTTTTTATGATGATTATTTACGCTACTTATCTGTGACTTCCACCACGGATTGTGTAATATACGCGTAATGTATGCGCGCGTGTGCTTCAATTTAGCAGTTTAATTTCCATCCAGCTGATGTGTTTCCCGAAAAGGTACTTCCTCTCCAGCCACTAAGACGCCACTGCGACCTCGAAGGATTTACGTAAACAGGCCTGAGCCGTAAATTAGTTGAGAATTATCGTCCCAGAGATTATATTAAAAGGTCCGATTGGATTAATTAAGTTATTGTCATCGACCATTTTTATCGCATGTGTCAGGAACTGGTCCTCTCTTAGAATTATTAAAGCCACAATCCACATAAAAATCCATACTCAAAACTTTATAATGTCTAGGTTTTGTTACTATATATATTTTATCTTCACTATTCAATATCATGTTAATTTACCTTAAACACGGATAAATTCTCAAAGTTAGTCGTACGTATCAGGTATCCCCTAGACTTCCAGAGGGAAGGCTGACGTATAACTAACCAGTGAAATATCAGTGAACTAGTCTACCACTGCTATACATTAAGTCGCAGCAACAAATCTGGAACAAAATAATTTCAACAATATAACAAAGCTTGACTGACGGATTGGAAATCCACTTATTTTGCTATAATAGCATACATACAACGTATTGGAATATCACTAAATATTTTCCTTGTTCATAAGAAATAACTGTCATAACTCACATTTCAATAACTCCAACCGTTCTCTAGTTATACATTAAAGAGTTCGCAAAAGCGCTATCGCGGAATCGTTCCTCTCCAAATGTTATAATAACATACCCAATCATATTCACCTCACCGTCATTTCCTGCGGTGTTCTAAATAACTGTAGCTTATACAACCTTCTGCACGATCGCTGGTGCGTATTGTTGTCATACAAAAATAAAGGAATCATGGAACAAACATTTGCTTATTGGTAATAAACTTACTGTTTACACCAAGTTTGTTTTCTGTCTAAGCCCACTCAATGTACATAATAGCCAACCCAATAATTTGGCCCCTATCGTCAAAAGTGTAAACATTGCAAAAGATTGTTTCCAAGTTCGGTATTTACCACTGATATTACTCGTCGCGAGTTCAACCGCTATTTGTGGCCTAAACTCCAAAAATACCCGCTACCTAATAAAACTCAGTTCACCGAGTACGTCTTGGTCCACTTCTAAAAATGACTTTACATTCAACACTTCAAATACCATTCGGTGCTGCTTTATTAAGTTGGTTGCAGAACCTAAAGAACCTACCTGAAGGAGAACCTGGGTGCGATCCCAGGGCCAAGCAAGGAATTCTTGGGTTTTTCTAACTTGAAATTTCCAGTAGTAGGTCGGAGTCTGGACTAGTGCCCGG
>DWEE01003865.1:0-10147 GCA_018245755.1 Parelbella macleannani
CAGACTATGGCCTTAACCCTCTCAATATGAGAGGAGACCCATATTCCAACAGTGGAATGACAAATGGGTCGATTACCCTCTGAATATGAGAGGAGAACCATACTCCAACAGTGGAATGACATATGGGTCGATTATTAAAATTTTATACTAGATACTTTTAACAAAATATGTATTTGAATTTCATAAGAATCATGCTCAAAGGAGTTTTAATACTAATTGTTTTGTTAATGCATGCGGTTTCTTCACTAATTTATAAATTGAATACTTAGATTGAGTCGAATGTTCGATTTAAGGTCGCGACAAAGGTAAAAGCTTATTGAATTTCAATACTTATTCGAAATAACCGGAATTATCTGTGCGAAGGAACGTTTAGTGATATTTTCTCCTAATAGTTTGTCTTTTGATAGATATAGCAAAATTAATAAAGTTAATCATGCCCGATTAGCAACTAACACGAAGTAAAAGCAAACCTATAATTCGGTTTTCAATGTTTCCATAACGATAATTTTCATAAAAAAATCCAATAACATGTTTTCAATAATCTCAGTCTTACAAATAGTAAAATCAGTACAATTTCTGGCCTTGCCAACACTAAAAATTAGAATTTGCAATTCTGTTTTGACTTTACAATATGTTATGGAGCAGATATCTGAAAATTCAAAATTCTGGTAATGTAGAGTGTAAAATAGCCCCAAATTTATTCTAGAAATCATACATTCATCTATCCGTTAGGAACGGACTGCTCGCCCGCTCTGTATTTTGGTTCGTTTAACTAGATGCTAATAATTCATAATGAATATACTGTTGCGCGTAGTGTACGCCACAAATCTACTCTCGATTTACGCGTTGTAATTATCATATGAATTGCAACTACAATATCGATGTAGACCTCGTTTACATTACACGTAAATTTGAGATTCTACATATACAAGGTGATAATTTCTAATCAAAATCCTCAAAATTTTGCAGGTCGATATACATAGGTCAAGAAGTAAGTCGTTCTATAGGATACACATATGGCTTGTATTCGTAAAAACAGTTTCTAATACACAAAAAACAACGGTACTACATGTATATTTTTGTGTTATATTAAGATTGTCATGTCTCTGTTTAATTCTCCCTATATTTCTGATATTATTTTTCATGTTTTCCTTTCCATGCTTCGCCTTAATACGTTTGTTGGAATACCCCTTCATCACGCTTCTTCAGTGCGATTAGAGAGGATACGAGAAAACGACAAACTAAAATGCTGTTGTGAGTTTTAATTACCCTGAAAGCCTTTACTGTAAGTTAGCTGTCGTTACGTAATTGTGTCAAGCGGAAGCCGCATTGAATGTTTGCCACTTTTGCTGGACTATCCAACTATCCAGAGCATAATGGCTTTACTTCGGCGTCACAGAGCTGTGTCTCATGAACAAGTTTTCAGTGTTGCCATTGGTGCAAAAACCCAATAAAACAGCTAGCGCAATGAGCAAGCGTCTTGGGAGAGAGATTAAAATGTTAGTTATAGTTCATTAAAAGTAGTTAATAATGTTCAATAATAAAAAGGGAAAAAACTAGCGTTGAACATGTCCTTGTATTAACGACATTGGAAGTTCATTACAATATGATACATTGCCTAATTAAATTCATCAAGAAAATGCGTATCAAAAACAAGTTATCAAGTCCCAAGTTATTCCATTAGCGCTGCGCGCTAAACAGCCAGAAAAACGAGCAACTTGTTCGAAAAAGAGTAACATTGTTCCAACAATTAAGTTAATTAAATTCTCTTAAATACCTACGAGTCGCAGTGGACGTCTCGCTGTTTTAATTAGACGTACTCTAAATAAAACGGGCAGAGCAAGTGTTGTCGCTCCGTTGCGATCCTATCCGAGGTCCTGATTCCATTACTATTATTTCAATTCGTTGCTTCGTAAACTGATTTAATTATGAAAGAGCGTTGGATTTTACGTGTCATTCGATTTTTAAATATTGACGCAGCGAGATATTTTATTTTGAAATAACTTGAATAACTTTTGATTCGTCTATAATATTGCTGTTACAGCTTTAATTTAACATCAGACTAAACTCTGTATTAAACAATGCAAGGATACTATAGTTTCTTGTATCCTTGATGTTGTTACATATCCCACCATGGAGTAGGGGTCAGTTTACTGCAACAGACCGGGCGCAAATTCAGGCTACGATACGAGCTACTACTAGAAATTACACCTTAGAAAAACCTAATATATACCTAACCCGGGGATCGAACCTCGGACCGCTCGGTCAACAAACGAGGCAGTTAAAATATTATATATAAAAAACACGACTCAAATTCCCACACAAACTTTCAATTAAATTAATTTATTTGAAACCGTTGCCAAAACTATACAGCTGTGCAAACAATACAATTAATCAACAAGCAATTAGAAATAACACCCTGAGCCGATTAACACTATATTGGCACTGAAATCGCTCCAACCACTGAACAGCTTATTTGAAGTGATTAATCCCGTCAACTGCTAATTTGAAATTAATTTCATAAGAACAAAAAGGAAAGAAAATTACATAGTAAAATATACGGAGACGGACGTTCGAAAAAAGGTTATAATAATTCCGTACAAAATAATGTACGTAGTAACCGTAACTCTACTATAAACGAATCCATAATTCTTTCATGTGTCATTCATTTGTAATCATATAATTACCTCGAAATATCTCCATACATGGTCATCTGATCACAAACTGTGCATAGTTATTGCTGTAGTAACTAGACCTATGAAGAGGTAAATATTAATATATACTTATTGATACGTATATTTCTTTTCAATCAGACAAAATTAGTATTTGTGGTCATCACACAAATATTATTATCCTAGGTGGGAATCAAACACACGACCCACCCAAGTAAACCAGTTAACTAAATACTGGAGCAATGAACCACTCCAGGCACTAATTTAGCATTATGTGAGATCATTGCCGCGAGCAAGCGAAATTCTTATATTTAATAGACGTTCAAAGAGTTGAACATACAAATCTTAATACCTAAATAAACAACCAACCGAGACGGTCAAACTAGTTACTCGTAAGTTTCCAGAACATTTCCATAAAAGCGGTAAACAAGAAACGGAGGATTTCTTTGAGTTAAATTCTTCAAGCATACTTAATAAGATTACTGTATTTATTCGCTATAGAGGGCTGAATTGATAAATACTTTTATGTTCAGACGCAAATGTAAGGGATGATTTTGAAAAGTACACACTAATATTGTCACTTATAAAAATTCACACGGGGAGTCAGAAAACCCCGTAACTCGCTTGCGTGTAGCGAACAATGTACGTAACAGAAGTACCTCAGATCTGCTATGACAGAGAGATTTGGCATTCGGTACTCTCTGCCTACCTCGTAAGGAGCCTGCGTGACGTAATAATAATAATAAAAGTTCATACAATCCATTAAAAATGTAAATAACATGGAAGAATGACGCAGAACGGGGTGTAAAATTAGATTTGAAATACAAATATGGAGCGCGAGAACAGTAAATTCTCCTTCGTTTTGAATTTTGAATGTCGAACACAATCGCACTTTTCCGCGCACCTGGTCTTCTATTACGTAAAGAGTAGTTTACACTAAAACATTCAATTGACGAGGGGTCTTTCGTAAATAAAAATTTAGTTTAACCTATAATTAAAGCAATACTTATACAGTAATAATAATTAATCAAGATTATTTTGTGCATACAATTTCTTTAATATCAAATACGTACACACATACCATATGTATATATTATAATGTTCGGTTTATTTCATGTATTGTAACGCCACGACCTCGTGAAGCTCTAGACGTATTGCGTGATAACTCTACACTATCTGTATGAACGATTTATCGAACACATTTGCACTTTTTGCACGCATGTTGTACAATTGCGTAAAGCATAGTTTGCATGAGTATAGACGGAACTGCTATATGTCGCTTCTTGATTGTCTTGCCCATTTATTAATTACAAAAACTTTAGAAACTTACTAAGCTGATTGTTTAAAAAGTTACTGTTATAAAATCGTCTTTACAAAATATATAGATTTATCGAATTTAGAAATCTAATACATCAGTGCATACAAGATTCTCGCTTGAGGTCGAGAAGTACTATACAGATGCCTATTTAAAGGCAAATTTTCAGTCAGATTAATACGTTGCTATTAATATAGAAGCCCTATAACAAAACGAAACTGTCTCGAAAGGAACATTCTATTCAGACATTTTAGTCCACACAAAATAAACGACTTTGGTTATTTCGTAACTCTAAATCCAAACAAATTTCTTGTAACATTTGCAAAACATTAAAAATACGTTTTATTGTTCACGTCTGGCTAATTATTTGAAGCTTAAGCCCTAGGACCGCAGGAGTTTACAAGTTTAACCCCCGACCGAGCTTGGGATTTCAAGGCTTTGTGAAATATCTCGACAACACAAACGACGGAATGTTCCAAATAAATCTATTTTTTTGAAAAAACATGATAGTATCATGCTAGTTAATGTTTTAATGCTTTATCATTAACATTCTAATTTTTTTTATCGTTTCGTGATTGGACACAGATTATTATTATGAGAAGGTTTGTCATTATGAGAAGGTTTAAAGCCATACCCTGCCAAGGTGGCTAACATTATGGCGAACTGCAAATAACTGGTGTAAACCAACCCTAATACGAGGATCAGCAACCTCACGTATTTTATTCCTATCGGGGTGACACGGCGTTTTACAGTGTGATTGCTTGCCGCACCGCTAACCGCTTTTTTCCAATACCTGCCAACTGCACCTTCATTTACAATGTTTCCAATCGATAGTGTGGTGCATATGATACATTAAAATTGCAAAACAATATTAATTAATGTACCACATTGATAAAGTTAAAATACACAGTAATATCACATTTACATACATAAGTTTCCATTGAAAAGAGCTTGCGTGTAATCTAATATAGTTTAAATCATGTCTGTTTGTTATTAAAGTAATTATTATTAAACACTAATAAGTAGTGGCGACTTGGCGGTTTACAATTCTAACAACAATACAGCAGTTTTGCAGTTCGAATCCGTGGCATGCAACTCTAGAAAGTTATGTCCGATTTCATTTGCTATGATCGCAAAAAACAATACACAGTGACGCTAATATATGGGTATCTGAAACTCGGCCGGAACCTTTTATATGGTGTTTGAAGTCTAACATAAAATTAGTTAGGGATTGGAACAGAGAAGAGAAAATAATAATACCTAAAGATGACATTAGAAAACTACACGATCGGTGGCCAAGAACACCAATCTTATCAAACATATCATTATCATGCTGATTAATAGTTCTTAAAATTCTGACGAAATAAGTGTCTTTATTTCCGTCCGTATTCCTTCCTAATTTATTGAAATATTACAATGTATAAATAATATAATCAACTGAACCAAAGGTCATGACTACATAAATAGAAGTCATATGGCCATTTATATGTTCTTAGTCATTCCAAGAACCCCTTAAATAAGTCGTGGCAGTTTATATGTTTTATAAGATAACATTCATAGGATTTTTCCCAGCGTTGTGGAGTACTTGTAAGCGGCTTATAGACTTTAGGCGTTTTGAAGTGAAGTAGCGTAATAGTGCATGTACGCGACTGACCTCACGTAAATGGGAGATGAAATGTTTGCCCTTCATGTCAAAGTTGGCCGTTCAGTAATATCTCCGGAACAATACACAAACACTAATGCACGAAGAGCTCCAACTAGCGGTTCCCGAGGGCCAAATGTAGTAGCACATGTTGGTGATGTTATTCCGGCTTAAATGGTGTAGTACATGTGGCCTATATCGTTTGGAACACTAAAACATGTGACACTTCAATCTAGTCTCGAAGGAGAACCGTGTATCTAAAATCTTAGTTAATTTTCGGTATCACTTTTAGTTGGATCTATTGTAATAGTTTTGATATGAATTACACCTTTCCATATATTTTAATAAATAATTGATCTCCTTCAAAAGTCATTTTTCAATTTTGTTTGCGTTAGTTCAATAAAATTTTTATTTCGTCTTTAATAATTAGACACGTCCTCCGAATTCCTATACGAACTTCCTTTCTTCATTTCATTAAAAATATTCTTGCTATGATGCAAGCTATTTCTATATCAAGGCAACAAAGTGAACCCAGTGGTTTCGACGTGAAAACCTAACAAGCAGGGAAACAGAGTTAGTTTCGCATTTATAATATCAGCACGGATTTACCGAAACAGTTCACCAGTGCGTGAAATTAGGACGGGGATGGAAAACAAGCTAAGATTAATGATTAACATCGACGAAGACAATAATCATTGTTGAACCATTTTCTTGGCCTAAATATCTCAGTGACTTGGCATACCCGATTCTACTGGAACATTTCATACAACAATCGCTCTTCTCTTACTCGTACTTACTCGTATTTCGAACTAAATGGTAAATTTGTAAATTGTAAAAAAAAAAATTTTTTCTCACAAAGCAATCTTCTTGTATGGAATTGTGCGGTAAGTGTCCCTCACGCTGTACTAATAAAGCGGTTTACCATCATCCTCGGGAGTAATGATGTATCTGAAACAGTCTTCAGACAGTGTTTCAGTTGTGTGTGAGACAAAACGTTGTTAAAGTGTTGCAAACTGCAAAGTCATTGTACTATACTTACTCAATCCTGTTGAAGTCAATGACCAATTTCGACAAAACAGACGTTCTATTTCATGTTAATTATTCACTGTCATAATAATAAATGTCGGATGTTCTAGAGAAATCGCTTTCAATATTAATTAAAAATAAGACTCCGTAAGCGACTTATTTTGTATGAGAGGCACTGTTGTAAAAGTTAACTTAACACTCAGTTCACATTAACCAATATTTTTAAATATAATACCAATTCGTCAACTGAATAGAAACTGACATACAAAAAAGAAAACTAGAATAATTATAATTATCATCATATTAAGTAAAGTAATTCAGTAATAAATAACTAAACTGATATTTAAATTGGCACCTAAATACATTTTATAAAATCAATGATTGGCGACCATAACAATCTACGGCTAAGTTTAATGACGTATATAAAACATTCGGGAAATAACTTGACGGGAAATGAGTGCCAACTCAATTTCGGCAAGTGGGACACGCAGCTGAAAAATAGCCTGGTTTCCAGGGTGTATCGTACTGACAATCGGGATTTGAATGATTCATTCAATAAACTGAGAACGAAATTCGACTTACTTTTTCATCATTATAATTGTATCGTCACGACTATAACGAATTAGGCAGGGAGTCCCTTTAAATATCTCGGTCCTAACAAACCTACGTACTACTTCTATGTTCTAGGTAAATATTTAATATTTTTTATGAATTCATTTGTTAATTAGCGTTCAAACCATTTTAGAATTACTTATTATTTAAATATTCTGCAATTTCGCATCGAAACTTAAATAGAAAGAACAGTCTACTTCACAACTGTTACAAACGTTTCACTAACTCTGTTAACTATGCTAAACACGGTTCCTTAGTACCTGACGGGCTGTCCAGAGGGTCAGTTCAATCGGAATCTTATCGCAATGATGAATAAATAATTCCGCTTTACGGCAGAGACCGTTACTGATGTATAGCTTCGACAGACGAAATCTTTACAGAACTTGGTGGCAAATAATAAAATCATAAGGCAGTGAAATGAAAAAAAGAGCGTTAGGCATAACAGCTTACCATCAAAACCATTAATACATAAAGAGGGAATGAATGAAAGACACCCGAAGAATATTTCAAAAGTATAGCCTTTGAAACGCTCAGTGGAGCATTAAAGGTTCAAAAAACCGTTTTCCTTTAGGGAACTGGTAATGATCATTTGTAAAACATAACAAAAAATCTGAGACGAAATTATTGAGAAATACAGACAAATTCTTTACTAAGGCGTTCCTACTTCTGACGTTAGTGTTAACCGTGAAATTAACTCTTGATACGCAAGCCATGAAATACTACACCTCATGAAATATTGTATCTATTTTTACTTACCCGTACTTTTCAATGAAAAGATGCATAAGCTTGTATAGACTGTATATGGAGTAATAAAAATTGTCACGTCGAGCTAGTACCTGCAACAAATAGTTATATAAATAAAAAGGTAATACATGAAGCAAATACAGCTATTATCACATTGTTCAGTAAATAGATGCATGCATATTATTAAAATCTATATTCACAAAAAATTTTGGGTTCACGGCCTACGTGTAATGATAGTGCTACTACAGACAGTCGCAAAAATAAGACCAATCAAGTATTTAAAACGTAAAAATGTTCATAAAAGGCTTTACACTTTTAAGACCTTTCTCTATTTTCCAAATAAAAGAAGCTCGACTCAAATCTAAGAACGCGATACTCACAAAGAAAACGGCAGCTTATTTAACATATGTAGTGTAAGTGCAGCTACAAACAAACTATCGACTTCAATCTGATCTCTGAACAATGCTCCCACAGAGGCAGGGAAAAGGAAAAATCGCGAACACAGTCGATACGTCTCGGCGGGATAGAAACTACGAACAACAGTACACGTACATTTAGCTTCTTAAATTTTTAGATAGCACATTTAAACACGACGCTACTAACATGTGAATCGGTTTCTCAATATTTTGGTTGTTGCAAATATTGCAATTTAATGTTTTTTGTACAAATTGAATTTTTGGACATTTGTATTGTAAGTTGATGAATTAACACCACACCTCAGTAAAATTAATACAAATCTTTCGCATACCTAATTGGTGTTTTCAAACTAAAAGCAAGAAAGCTTTGCATTTAGGCACAGAATCAATCAAAGTGACGTCAACGAGGGTAAGCCTATGTCCATCCATAAACCTCCAGACTAATGAATGGATGAACGAAAAAATAAGAGAACATCGTTATAATTTCATCATTGTTATACAATCTCCTTCAAGACTCCTTTAAGACCTTGGTACCTGAGGCTGCTCAGTAATGCTTCAGCTGTAAATAGAAACTGATAAATACTAGAATGCTACAAACCACTGTCAAAATGTGACATTCAAAATTAAAAAGACATAGGATTTGTTTTATATTTGTATCTTCACAAGTATTCCCCCAAGGAGTAGGCAGAGAATGGTAGTAGATGTACTTCCTCGACCCGCCCATTAAATTCTATGTCCCACCATGGAATAAAAAGTGCTATGTTGCCATACACCGGGTACAAATCCGGACTCCAAGGTACTACTAAAAATTCTAAGTTTGAATAATTCCGCAGTACTCGACGGAGCACAATCTAACTCAGGAAGCCTTGATCAAAAGTCACGCTTGAAGCCACTTGATCAACGAGGCAGTCAAATTGAGTTACGAATTAGAGAATTTATCACCTTATCGAAAACCACCAAGTCAATAAGCATAACGTTAATGATGTCATAGCTGACTGTACATATGTATCTACTGATTATTTTTCTTATTAATGCATCGTATATGATACATGTACGTATGTGCATTGTACATATGTATGTTCGCAAATATCAGACATGAATACTTCCTAACAACCTACTTTAGTAGTCGGATTTTCATTTTAAATTTAGGTGAACTTCCAACGCTCAGTTCAAGACATCCAACAAGTCTTCGAATCGATTCAAATTTAAACTTATTTCCGCTCTATGTAGAGGTGTGTGAACTATGTATGTAGAATAAATAAATCTAATTCAGCCAACTTCCATCTTGTTACGTGCGTGGTACGACAGTCCCAACTCCACTGAGACGAAACTACCCAAGTCAGGGCTTTCCTTTTCTCCGCCAAATACTCGGTCTACTGGTAACAGTTGAGAGATCGATTACATAAACTATACCTACAATGGATTAAAATTCAAAACGTTTCTTAATAAAATTCAAAGTAATATATTTTGAACATAATTCAGTGGATAATAATGGATATATTAATTTTATTAATATAGAATAATAATATATAATCAATTTATTCACTGACGAAGTACACAGGTTAGCTTTTCTATAGATTCAATTTAATCAATTATGTATAATCAGGTAATTATACAATCAATGATCTCCTCAGATATATTACGATCGGTTTTATACAAATCATACTAAAACATTAATTTAACATTTTACTGAGGAATCAAATAGAATGAAGTATATTAT
>DWEE01003866.1:0-10147 GCA_018245755.1 Parelbella macleannani
CTCATAGATGGTTGCCAATGGAATGATTGTAATATTTAAAATATCAAGCACCCCACGCTTTTTTGTCCGGATTAGGGGTGTGCCACGTGTGACTGCATGCGAACATTGGAGAATGGAGAATTCTAAAGTATGCAGGTTTGCGCACGATGTTAATGCACCATTATACAATAAATCTCAATGCGCAAAAAAATTTTACAAATTAGTGTTTGCCTGGTTTTGAACCGAAGACTTAGTTGAAAGCTGACTTTGTAATTATCACTACTTATTCTTTGAGCATTCTTTTGCATGATTTTATATCAATACGCCAAATACAGAATAAAGTCCTCCTTAATATGAATATAATTCGACCACCGCTTCATATGTATAAAGTAAAGCTTAATGCGGTCTTAGATGTAGTAGGTCTACAAAAGGGTCTTCGCCCTTTCTGTGAAGAGCTGCGAAGATTTACCTTTGTAGGGTATAAGCGTTGATTGACGACCCATTCGTTTACCGAGTAGATCTAGTGTTTCAGTGGTATCGATCGCTCTCGCCATAGGTTTTCAGTTTTTGTATCCGAAGTTTTGAGTGTTGAATGAAAATATTCTGTTCAGGTTTGAGATTTTGCGAATTAAATTATTTATGTTATACCTAGTGATCTGGCGTTAGGCTGTGGATATGGAGGCTGAAATTTTTAAATAGCGGATATCACTGCAACACAATATGAGTACTCTCTAGTTTTGTAATTTGACACAGCAAATATATATTTATTAATGTTTTTTTTTCTCAACCGGCAAAAGAATTTCATTTTTCCAGTAACAGTATTGTATATGATCTGAGCGAATCGGTAGATGAGACATGTTCAACAAATTTAGACGAAGATTGCTTGTATTTATCCATTTACATGCCTATGTCTCCGAATAAAACTATCAGTTTTCCAGTACCTGTGTGGATAAATGAATATTCTAGTCATCATGGCCCTGATGTCCAGGAAGTTTTAACTGTGAGCGTATTTTTTCGAGTTTCCATATTTGAATTTCTTTACACCAGTGACGGTTACGCTGATGGGAAATATGGCAGCTAAAGATGTGTTGATGGCTCTTAAATGGATCAGATGTAATATCAGTATGTTTCATGGAGATCCGAGAGCGGTAACCGTTGCCGGCTCAGGTATCGGAAGCACTATTGTGGCGTCATTACTATTATCGACAGCAGCTGATCTATTTTCAAGAGTTGTCGTCTTAAGTGGAAGTGCTCTTTCACCGGCCGATTATAGATTATCCGATCTTAAAATGGAACGGAAATTGTATTTCAGGCTAAGTGGATCCAGGCATAAATTCATCGAAGAAAGGTTTCGTGAAATTGTAAATAACGCTTCTAGTACTGAATTGGTTGCAGCGTCTCCGGATCTGTTCGGTAGCTTCGAAATACGAAATAACCAAAGATTTATAAATTCTTTCGGATTTGTTATTGAGAATTCGACAAAAGAAGCCTTCATAAATAACCATCCATTAGAAGTATACAAAAGGAAACTGGCCAATACCAACGTAGATGTGATGTTCTGATTCACCGTTCTGGAACGTTTGCATAAATTCAGGGGATTCGTCGGGAACCGTGAGCTTTTAAAGAGTTTAAATTACAATTCCCAATACATATCTACTGCCATTCGAAGGGCAAAAGGATGTGTACAATTCCAAAAGATACAAAAGGATAAGGAAACGCATAATGGTTTTTTATTTTGTTAATGGAACGATAGAAGAAAGAAGTTTGAAGCGATACGCGTAATAACATTCAGACCAAGTCGTTTATCCGATACTCCGTCAGGCCATCCTTCAATGTAAAGCATCGTGCAATAATGTTTACTTGTATAGATTCGGATTTAAAGGGGCTTTTGATATCGGTTGAAGATCTTTGGTTCCAAATTTAAATTGGACCGGCGCGACGTTTGGGGACGAAATCTGGTACCTATTCAGATGTAAATCACTTAATGACGTCTATAAAAGCAATGAAACGGTTGCTGAAAGACATTTCATTCCATTAAGAAGATTGTGAAATTAATGGCAAATTTCGCTGAGCAGGGGTATATGTATACATTTTCCTGATTACTTAATATGTTTTTCACGATTATTTTATTGACAGGGATAGAATATGACGTTGGTAATATTCAGCGCATTCAGCCACGAACCTATTTTTTTAAACATAACTGCTATAAAAATGATACATTTGTTAATAATAATTCGATACTTTATATAATATTGCGTAGGTTTACCGCGAAATGTACAACTCATTACAATATTGATTTGGTGTTCATTGCGTAGTTACATTAAGTCTATTTAGTGTTACATTATATTTAACGTAGTTATATTAGAATAATAAATTTGCGTTTTAATTTTATCGTTAAATGAGATACATTTTGATCTTTTTTATTTCAGTAATCCTATTTCCACAATATTTTAGGTACTCTAAAATGGGAACTTCTGTTTCTTGATCAAAACTTAAAAGAATTCAGTGTGAAGAAAAAAATGAAAATGATTAACTTGCCCGAGGAGAAAAGGATGCAGTTTTGGGATGGCTTAAGAGATGAATATTTTTCTGAAAATATAATTAAAGACGAATTGTGAATTCTATTCATTGATTTGCCTTTGGATTTGATTGCAGTATTTATTTTTTTATTATCCACTGACTGATTGCTAAATATAATAGTTTTTATCACATTTATTTTAAACGTTTTTTTTATTTTCTTTGATGATAATTATATTATTAGCACAAATATATGATAACTATGAATATAGTTCTTTACACCTTAACAACATTATGATGTGGACCAATTCAACTTAATCAGACTAGCAGGAGCAATGGTAGTCTAGTGGTTTGAAGTTGAGCCTCTCACGCCAAGGGGCATGGGTTCAAATTCTGGCGCGCCGCTGTTTACAGAAAATGTGTGTTAAGATTCAATATCGCTTGCCATAAAGGTAAAGGAAAACATTGCGCGGAAACCGGCAGCCCTTAGTATTAACTAACAAATGTTCTTTATGGTGTGTGAAGTCCGTCAACCCGTACTTGGCCAGTGCGAGTGGCAACATAATTATGGCCTTTATTCCGAGAAGAGGCCTGTGTTCCAATAGTGGATAGGATGATGACGCACATATTGGAATGTAAAAGTTTATGCATGATTATGGACTTACGATATTTTACGAAGACAAAAATAAAATAAAATATTTCTATCGTATTTCAGAGTTATATTACATATTCGTTTAGAGGTCATTAAATTTAACAGATCCGACGTCAGTCTTCAGAGTGCGGTAACACCCCAAGGCTGTACGACTAAATTACCTTGACTCTTTGGTGATTTATCTTCGAACTTTTTGTCTTCATTCCCAGTAATTGATCAAGGAAGTAATATGCCGGAAGTGCTTAAGACAATTTGCCATCTTGTTGCTAAGGATATTGATAAAAACTATCAAACCTTGCGATCTTGTGTCTGTCATCAGGCACTACCTATTGTCTTGACCGTATTACGTCAGGTGCACGGTGTTATCTGAAAATACATAAGTAACGGCGTAGTATTTCCTGGCTACGAAGTAATTGCTTTTTGATGTTATTCATGGGTATGTCTTCTGTGTTGTTGCTATACATAATTCAGTAAAGGAGCGATGTAGGCGTGTTTTTCATAGCCGAGATTGTAATAAAAAATATACATTTTCGTACCGAACAAGAATGAAATGGACGTTATAAAACAAGAATATTCATATTTAACTGTAGACATTTTTCTTTTTACAATTTCTAAATACCAGTGGCAGTAGCCAACGTTTAAGTGACAATTTGTGTCGTAATTAAAGTGTCACAAATGTCTTGAAGTGACAACCATGTCTAGACAAAATCGGCGTAGAAGCTGTTGGATTCGGAAGGTCCAGGCCTCGCAATAGCAAGGAATGAAAAATATTAGGATTATATCCAGCAGCGGACATCCAAAAACTGGTGATGACGATGATAATGAAATGTCTCATATTGTAGAAGTTTCAAGGTAGTTATAGAGCCAAGTATGCAAAGAGGAGTATTCAGCTGGAGTGGGCAGTGATGGACTGATATGCTTGATGGAGTGTTCTCTGCATCTGCAGTTTGTTAAAAAAAGTTATCAGTCAGAGCATCCTACTCGTCATAACATACAGGCCTGAAATGTGGCCGCTTACAGTGCGGTTCATGCACCAGCTTAAATTGCTCAGCTGTGACCGGAATTTATCCGAGAATCGTAACAGAAATGAAACTATTTGACAGATAACCAAAGTTATCGACATACTCTTAGCTCAAAGGCTTAGCACGCTTTCACGTTGAAGGAAAACGTCGCGAGCAAACTTGCGTACTTTAAATTTTTCCGCAATGTTTTCTAAGGCACTAGGCTAGTGTCGCAGACGATGGCCTAAACCGTTCTAATTCTGAGAGGAGATCGGTGTCCAACAGTGGAATGATAGAATGGTTGATAATTATGATGGCTTTGTTTATTTCATACAATAGTCGCAGTTGTTTAATGTAAACTTAAGGTCTAGATTTAGATTTAGATTTTGTGTACTGATTGACGGATGGGGTAATCAGAATTTTCCGAAAAGAGTTATGAATGGAGAAAAAGCTAATAATTTCTGTAAAGTTCGGAATATTAGGGACTCGCTGCTCCCTGCTTGCCCTGTAAGGGTTCTTACGTGATTATATAATAATGGTTAAAAGAGTCGGGCGCTACGTTGTGAAAATCCATTGTTAATAGTCAAGGCTATTTTACAATATTCTGCGTTTTATATGCGAAGTATGATGGTGTATAGCTGTTGGTGTATACCTGCAGTATGCAACACCTACCTATAATAATAATAAAATTAGTTAAACACCAATTTATTGTAGATACCTCCTCGTTCGATCTTAATTGAAGATCACGTGAGATAAAATCATTGTCGTAAATAAAACCATTGAACTGTCGAAGTAGGTCAGTGTTTTAATTCCATTGTCTACGGGTAGAGGTACACGCGTTCCGTGCGGGGTATTGGCTTGCGGACTCTCCAATTGTCTTTGACAGCGGATAGGGGGTCAGAGGGTCTAGGGGCGGGAGAGGGGAGGGGGTTCTTATTGTTAGCCAAATTTGTTAAGCTTAGAACTTGAATGTAATATGGACTTGAAAATTTATAAAAAGTGTCATGGATAAAATATTTGTACACCGAAATTGTCTGACTGAAGTCTCGGTAAACTGTAATAATATATGTATTCTAAGTGGCACTGTCGAATGATTATAAGCTAATAATATGGGAGAATTTTATATTTTCTTAACAGGCTCTTTGGATCAGTATGATATTATGTATATGCCATAATGACCCAGTCTAATATGACCACAATACGTACAGAATTATGCCTTTATTAGACCAAAAGGCTATCGTGGCAGACTATGGTCTTAACCCTCGCAATATAAGAGGAGAGCCATATTCTAACAGTGGAATGATAAATGGGTCGATGATAAGACCAAAATAGTATAAAAGAGTTACCAAGTTTCTAATCGTAATTCATATTTATGCAAGTTCTAAATTTAACATAATTAAATCTAGGCACTTTCTTTAAATACATCATCTGTACCTGTTCTTCTAATAGTTACCCGAAAAATAATACAATATGTTTCTCAATCTATTTCCATATTCACTTTGTGTTAATAGCGAACTAAAACATGAGTAACATGGTACTAAGTCCAATTCATTAGTCGATTTATTACGGTATTAGCTAATGGGTGTTTTATGTGGTTGTCAGATTTGAAAGCTACCTTTTACGGTCGTTTATGTGGAGGCATGTTCAGCGATATAACGGTCAAATTACCATTTCTGCAAAGTACTGCAATATCAATTACATATATTAGAATGCCATTAGCAAAAGATGTTATATGTATTAGGTCAAGATTCTAAGAAAATCGATTAATATCATCGTTCGCTGCGTAATAACATAATTTATAGAAGGTCCACAGGACGACGTCGGATGTTATTTGAGCGTGATCTTGAGAGAGATTGAACAATGAATTAAATAAATGAATAATTGAGATATTGAAATTAAGTATGTTATACTGTATAGTTATGAAGTTGAGGTAAGGTATTGTCTTTAATTCTATTGTTTGCCTGTTTATAACTATGATTTATTCTTGTTAGTGTGTTATTGAAAGATATTTTTTCTTTCTTTCAAGTTATCTTTTTCCTGTATAATTTTCCGCTGTTACTACCATCATATTTAAAAAGGTTTCTATTTGATATATAAACGTATATCGTGCCAGTCAAGTTCTAAGTTCGATCCCAGGGTCGGGTACTATTGCGTTTTTGTAACTTGAAATCCCTAGAAGTAGCTTGGAGTCTGCATTCGTGCGTAGTGTATAACAATAAGTTCACTATCTATTCCACAATGACGTATAACGTAACTTGTGAAACGATGGAAGATGGCGGCCTGCGTAAGGCAGAAAACAGAAGCTATATACGGCAGGCCATGGAGATCACGATGGCATTCCTAAGGGAAAGTCAATCTTCAGCAGAGATATTCATTCAGCATCATTTTTCGTATTAATATTATCACGATTTACCTCATCAGTCGACTGGTCAGGAGTTGGCGTTTGAAGCTTTAACAATAACATTTACGCCATAATTTTCGCCTGAAGACGACATCGTTAAAATAAGCCATGTAGCTATTTTTGACACAGACATGGTGCCATCTTGCTTGTTTATTTATTAGAAAAGAATTCTCTACAGAAAGTCAAACTTTCTGTCGAGTTGACTGACTGAATGATTTGATGTGATCCGAATCACCCGAGCCTACCTTTACTAAAGCTCGTTATGTTCTGAATAGAGCCTTTGAAAATATGTTTATCTGTGTGTCCGGTTGACTGAGCAGCTTGAATATCGGCTTGACGTCATCTCTCGTCGCAGCGGTTATTTCTTAGCCCCTTACACCCTTACATATGATAAAAGGACTGATATATTTCACACAAGAAGTGTGCACACATAGATTAATGAATATGTGTTATTAATTGTGAGTTTTCTTTCGCAACATTATATCATCGAACTTTAGACCAGCGTTTAAGGATATCATCGTATTTAAAATAATATCCTTGACATAATTGACATAATATCACCATTATTATGTAATCACGCCAAGTCTTTACGGGATAGGCAGAGAACGTCGAATGTCAAATCCTGATTTGATGAGATTTTTGAGTTTGTCTGTTTCTTTGATATAGATATTTGATATAGACATCGCTGTTGTTTAAATAAACTTTGTCGTGAATGCAAATTTAATTTCAGCATCCATACGAAATGTGTAATGCAGTGTACACACACGAGCTCGTGGGCGCGCACATGGAGTGACGCTGAATGACGGCCTGATTAGAGTAGATTAGACAGCGAGAGATTTGCAGAGACCAGCAGAGACGATTCGTTTTGAGTTTGTATACGAATATATTTGGGGAAAAAACGACAATTACCGTTTAAATTTGATATGTATGTCTCTGCACTAAGTTAAATAATTTAAGTCGACTTTAAAAGATTAAAATCATTAAAGGTCAAATTATGTACCTCACGTGGTTCTTCAATATTCATCAATGTTTTCACATATACATTTCACTTTTGGTGACTTCCAACACCCCCATCAGCCATTATCAACTAATTGGAATAGAGGTTATTTACACAGAAGCACGTCGAATACATAAGAACACATATATTTGGAATTTCGCGCCCTCGGCGAACCTTATAACGGACCTAGCATGACGGTATAATAAAAAGAATTAACATAACAATTACATTCTTGCGTATGGCACAAAAGGAGCTAAGTTACGACAAGCAATAAATATATTTATTTCTCATGAGAGGTAGATCTAAATGATCTGTTTGTTGAGATCTCATCATACATTGTTTGTAGAGCGAGACCGTTAAATGTCTTCTAGTACAATCGAATGTTCTCTATGTATGTATTCGGCGCGCAGGTTTGTTTATTTCTCTTATTCACCCGAACTTCGATAAGCTTTTTTAAATGTCGACGCTCAATTGAATACATCTGAACAGGCGACCCGGGTAATGAGGTCTCGTTGGGTTGCTTTGTGGCCTTTTCGATTCGGGTTTTAACACGTACGTACTTTGCCCTACTTGAGTTTCTCGGTTCGCAATTCAAAGTGACGACGTTAAATTCTCAAGTCAAAATCTCATGTCTGAACGTCTTACAAGACGTGAGTATCTAAGTAGACAATTTACGAGCACATACACTATACATATTTCAAAATTGGAACAAATAATTACAATTCAAAGCAGCGTTTTAGAATGTCAAGGTTATTGAGTTAGTTTAAAGTATGAATATTTTGTCATAAAAACATATTAATTGTGAAGTATATAAAAAATAAAATGTTGTTATATTTAGTTTTAATGTGTAGTTATTTATTTGAAAATAGTTTTTTTAATTCCAGTTTTTCTCCTTTTGAATTAAAGTATCACGTTTTAACGATCTTCGTGCCTTCTCATTGAACTCTACTGACTGAGAAAATATCACATCAAGGCAATTGCTTGGAAAACGAGAATGAGCTGAATTTCAATTTTACGACAGTAACGTGAAGACTGGTCGAATTTTAAGGTTTGCAGTACGCTATTACCAAAGCTTCATATGTACTCGTATAATTAAATTTAAGTTTGGCATAGCTTATTATTATAATAGTAATATTATAATAGCTTATTATTATAAACTAGCAGTACCTAAAGGTGGAAATTCAATGGCTCCTTCTGTTCCAATGCAGACATATCATTGATGTCCTCAGAATAGACTAGTCGAAATACTGTTAGACTGAAAACACGGCATGCAGATGGATTCCCGAGTTGACCGTAGTGCGCTTAGCAAACTGCTTTTCAGAAGAAAAAATATAATATTTGCTTTCTCACCGATATAGTAAGGATTATATATTTAAATTCCACGTCCATAAGCTAGTTTATATTAATGCGACAATGTGAAATATTACATTACTATCATACCAACGTGTTACGACAAAGCAACAGTGTAGTATGAAAGTGCTACGACAAATTAAGACAGTGTTACGTGAACACGTCACGGAAAAAGTAGTGCTCTATAAATTTGTAACAACAAAAATGCATAATATAATATCGATGTCTTCGAGAAAATAAAGTATACTTATATGAACACGTTACGTCAAAGCGTAGTAAATGGACGTGCTACGACGCAGTGTGGCACTATAGTACTAATAACAATAATTAATCCGCTACGACAAAGTGTCGTCGTAGCACGTCAGTCATTGTAATTAGGGAGAAACTAAATGCACGTAATTACTGTAGTTGATATTAGAGGTCAACGGATATAATAATATGCACTGAGCGTGGCAAAGGTTCAGCAACGGCGCGGCGTGGCAACAGTCCGCTTCCATAGCTTGATCAAAGTGCTTGTGACATCGCTAGGGTTGCGCAATTTGATATTCGTTATAATATTTAAAATAACTTTATTTCCATACTGCCTCGTGAGTCAAAGCGCAACTCATGATCGAGAGGTCCTGTGTTCGATTTTCGTGTTGGGTACTATTGAATTTAATTCACTTACAATTACTAGTAGTAGCCCGGAGCCGGGTTCTGTGCTCAATAGGTTCATTCTCTATTCCGTGGTGGCGCGTCGAATTTGACAGGTGGATTGTGGGGCGTACTCCGAGCCTGTGCCTATCTATTTGAGGAATATCGACGTGAAGGTAATTTTATTTCAAAATTACTGTAATGATACATCCAAGGAAGTAACAAGCAATTTTATTTTACTTTATACGTTACCGTTGAGAATAAAACACCACCTGTATAAAATTTCATATGTCAAATTATGTGAGTCTGGCCGTAGTTTGAATGCCTTAAAGACTTGCAAGTCGAATTGTAAATGTCAGGGAAATTATTTATTGGTCATAGTTACTTTTTTATAAATGAGTTTTTTTTTTAAACGTAAAACTAACATCACGCCTGTAATTCCCGAAGGGGTAGGCAGATGAGTGTAGTACACTTCCACGTTTCACCAGTTACGTTTAAGTCCCATGGAATAGGTGGTGAGCTTATTGGCTTACATCGGGCTCAATTCCAGACTTCGAGTCACTACTAGAAATTCTAAATTGGAAAAATCCAATAGCACCCGACCCGGGATTTCAACT
>DWEE01003867.1:0-10146 GCA_018245755.1 Parelbella macleannani
AGTAAAACTGTCTAGGAGAGGTCTTTCATTTAGTGATCCAACTGACCAACTGATCAATTGTTTATCTGTCAGTAAGGATTATAAGTTATTCAATTACAATGATACTGGTGCTCTTGCTATGACAGCTAAAGTATCAAAATATCATTTATATGAATTCATTTTTTACGAAGTGACTAGTTTTTATTATTATTACAAAACAAATGTTATACACCATTCTTACCCTATTTTCTTTTTCTGCTGTATTATGTATTTTTTATGTAGTGTTATTTTATATTGTACAGTGAATTTTGTGTCAATGGTTTTAGAACTAGGTTGTTGACAGTTAGTATAGCTACTATGTCACTAAAACTTTTAATGCATCTTATGGTCAATTGGAATTAGAAGGTTTGAATTGTGCAGTATTTTGTCATTTCATTGTAATTTGTAAGCAAGCTTTAAAGCTTTTCTATTAATAGAAGAGTACTTCTTTAATTAAAACCATTAAGATACCGAAATGCTTGGAATTAACCCTGATTTTTTTTTGCTATCTATTACAGATCTACTGATTTAATGCATACATATTAAATAACAAGAGAATAAAGGAAATGCTAGTATAACATGAATACTTAAGGTCCGAGGTAATAACATTTATTTGTTCCTTTAAAAGAGAAGCTGTTTAAATGTTCAATTCATTTGTTTACTTGGTTATTAGATTGAATATATGAAGGTAATTTCAAATACCTATAATAATTAATTAAATAATGAATCATTATAAATTAGTGCTATAACCAAAATTCTACAGGAAAAAACACAGGGCATTGACCACAGTGTGTTAGTCATATATCACTGACAATTGGACAACAACATGTTACTACAATGGTGTGACCTGATTCTGCACAAATCTTACACCTACACTATGTGAATTGATGCTGATTACTCACCAAATAGATAGAAAACGGTAGGCATAGCAGGAATAACCAGATATACAGGTGCACGGTGTTGCAAAACAAATTCTGATGGGGATCGTAGAACCAGCCTCCTGTCAGTGATGCCCAAACACCCTGGCGCAATATCTCTAATGTCTGCGAGCCCATTGTCTATGCTATGTCCACATTTCAGCATTTAATTCACACGCCACTCGTATAAAACACTCGATAACACATTCCAATACATTATTCAACGAATATCCTGTAATTTTACCGTCATTACTGCCATTTTGGATGAAAATGTACACACGAAAACAAACTCTATAGACATCGATTGGTCTATTAATGTTTTGATTACGTATATTAATCACGTCTAACGAACACCACATGCACTAAATGTTTCCTTTCACCAACATACTAAAATACTAAATAATTATATTACAAATAATTGATAGAAACAACACTCCATAAATCGCATATTTGACAACTTTACAAAATATTACCAGTGTTGTCAGTGTTGCCATAAATATATAACAGACCACCAAAACCTGATTAGTGATGGTATTTTATATCAAAACCGTTAAATGTCAAAAAAGTAGTATATGTAAATAGTCTGTGGATACAGTTTATCATTCATTGGTCGAGGAATGTCATGTAGTACGGAGGCGCAATTTTTTGTTATTTTTAAATTAAGCCTCTCGCTAAATTTGAAACAGTATTACGCGAACGCTTATTGAGCGACTATATTGAGTCTGCTGAGTGCTATTTGAATTGTTGTGTTGAGGGATAATCAAAAATAATATTTAAAAATGAGTGACATAGAGAAATTTCTAAAGCAAGCTGCTATGCAAATTGGAGCCGGTGGTAGTGCCGGTTTTGTGGAAGTGTGTATCATGCATCCTCTGGATCTTGTAAAAACGAGATTGCAGATACAAGCTACAGTCAGATCTTCCACTAAGGCTTCGGATCCACATTACTACAATGGAATAGTAGATTGTATGAGAAAAATGTACAGGTTTGAAGGCCTAACATCTTTCTGGAAGGGGATTTTACCACCGATTCTGGCGGAGACACCAAAAAGGGCAGTGAAGTTTGCTACATTCGAGCAATATAAAAAGTTATTCATGTTCGGTTCCAGTACACCAACACCTCTAGTGAGAATCATTTAATCATTTTGAATTATTTACTTGCGTTCAGTAGGTAACTACTCGTATTATCGTTGGATCGATGATCTTAAATAGGCAGGTGATAGTCGCTGAGTAAGATCAGCGGAGGCCTAAGTGTGGTACTTTAAGAAAGGTATTGCTATCTATCTATAAGTGGAAAAATAATGGACGAATACGTTGACGTTATGATAATGATATTTACATATAACTAACGTATGTGAATGCAGATGTTATACAACGACGAAACATAAACAAACACTATTAAGTATTTAACAGTAGGTCGTACTATCTAATTTATCAGCTTTGGAGTATAAGCAAACAAAACAGGTTTACGATAAGCGGAGTTGATAACAGCGAACATTTAATAGCAATATTTCTAACAAATTTATTCCAAGATGCTTGAATATTTAAAGTATGTGTATAAATCTTAATGAATAAGTTCTTATAGAGAGAAAGCCTACTGGTTTATATTTCTGCCTCCTGTTCTAGAGTTCTGGTATGCACGTTCCACTTAGTATTAGATGTAGTCCGTAAACTTTCACACTCATAAGAGAAATCCATATATAAATATAGACCGATTATGATATGTTTTAAATATAATCACATCGTTTCATTCCACTTTGCAATATTTATACTACTTGTGTCATTTGTCCAACTCCAAGGTCGCCCAAGCTCTGTTTATTGGTGTGCACGTAATAAACGAACCATTTATCGCTCACAGATAGCCAATAGCCATTTGGAATTAAATAGGTATGTAATTGTCGATAATTGCCGGTATATTAAGTAACGTTGCTATCACATGGGATTCGTCAATCGTCATCATCGTATTCATCATCCTATTTCACTCCACTGCAGGACATAGACCTCCTCCAATGAGCGCCACAGTGCCCTGTCTTCGTTTTTGCGTCAAACGAAGCGTTAAAAATTTTCTTCAAGGCAGGCAAATGTTTATAGACGAAGGTGACCACTTACTTCTAGGCCGTATGTTTATTAGTCATGGCCTTTAATACGATAAAATAAGTAAATAAAATAAATCCACAATCCGTGTAAACTCTAACAAAGATACCTACATGATTAATTTCAGACATTCTCTCTAGCGGGTCTCGGTGCTGGTATAACGGAAGCGATTCTAGTCAATCCTTTCGAGGTAGTAAAAGTCACGTTGCAATCCAACAAGTCGCTGGCGAAACAAGTGCCGAGCACGTGGTCGGTGACCAGGCAGATCGTGAGAGAAAGTGGCCTTGGCTCTAGAGGCCTCAACAAGGGGTTGTCGGCCACGATAGCCAGGAACGGAGTTTTCAATATGGTTTACTTCGGATTCTACCACAGCGTGAAGGGTTACGTCCCTGAGTACGAGGTGAGTGAAAGATTAAATCGCAAATCAATATAACGACAAATTATTTGGTCGTTTAACATCGCCTTTGCATATTTAATTACGTCGTAAAGTTACCTATTACTTTATTTATCACAAGTGACATAGCGTCGGTCGCATTTTATAGCAATCCGCTCTCAACAAAGGCAGTAAGTAACACGGCGTCTTAAATTGGATTGAAATTCTTGACCTCGTCACGTACGTCACTTGGAGGCAAAGTTATAACTAATGTTGCTCAGCCGGTCTACTCACTATTCTATCTAAGCCAAAAAACAGGAACAGGTCCCACTGTTTAATGTCTACCTACTGTAAATTTAAATATATGTATAGTTTTTTTACCATACATTCACTTACATGTTCTGTTCAATCATTTGTATTCCTGTTACATTGACAATCAGATTAGTTTTTTATTAAACTATCGGATAGTGTTTGGTCGTCATCACGCCTCCTAGGAAGCATACGAGTATATGCGTGCCATGATAAATGATGATTATAATATATGGGTGAAAAGTATTATTCCGATAATCATTAGTAGCTTAGCCCGCATGTAGATAAGGCTACGTACGTAAATACGTACGTAAACCTAAAGAAGGGTAGGAAGTGTGTCAAGAAGACAGCTAGGCAGTACCTACAACTGGTAGAAAAGCTTAGTCAGTGCCTACCCTTACGTGAAATATGCGTTAAAACTCATATTTTCATATTCTCGCCACGAACATGATAAGCAAGACCCAGGAACGTCACTTATGGTAACCACCTTGATGTACAACGAAAAGATGAACCCTAATTTTATATAGTAACAGAATATCGCCAACAGATTGTTTCGAATTCTTATCGTGTATCAGACTAAAGAAAATTGTTATCTATAATGTTGACAGCGTGTGAGGAGTTAAGATCTGTCACTTATTACAAAACAAACACTTGACACCACGTATTGTGGTAATAATAATAATAATATTTGAACGAGCTGATTGATGGAACTCAGTTTACACTGTTTTTCTTGTTTCAATTTTTTTTATTTTAATTTGTAAAGGCTTATTAAGCTTTATACTGAAATGGTCGTTACCGGTAACTTTGTTAACCCCGCAATTTCAATAATTCTGATGCATTCATTCATTTTCCTTTTATACTTTTACGGTGTATTAGTTTATAAGCGTTTATAACCGTGTGCCTACGTTAGGCACAACTAGTAGACTTCTATAATTTTATTTATATAAGAAGGTAGATTAGGATATCGTAAAATTTTTATAAGGTGGAGACGATGTCTGAGAAGTAAAAATTAAAAAAAAATTAATCGAAATCTTTCCAGTGGTTTACGCGTGATGTACCCACAGCGGCAGATTTCTGTCAATTTCTTTTAATGTGTAGATACTATGTTTTAATCAAGCATATCATTTTTGAGGGAGAAATAATATGATTTTATGTACCAAAATAAATCATTAGATACGCATGAGTTGTCAATCATGAGTCGCTTAAATGTATTGATTTCATATGTATGACTAATTTCATAGGAATATCAAGTCACTAATAAACAGTGGCTGTTTCAGAAAATAGAATTTGTGAATAAGAGATTACATCATTATTCATGTGCAATCTTTTTAAAATGCGTGCTTCGCTAGTTATATTATGACCCCAGTAAAATTACGGGGTAGGCAGAGAGCACGGAGTGAATGTCTCTATTCCTCCAGATATGATATGCATTTTCTAGATTCATTACTTTTCATACACGCCCGTCGGTTTCGGAAACTTTCGACTGCCTCATCAGTCAGTATTTGACCTATTTGGTTGAGATATCCCAGTGTTGGTCTCTCTTGGCACCTGACTCCATGAACAATGCATTGTATATCTGCTTTGTCATTCATATATCTGCCATTCTTTGAACATGTGCAACAATCGAAGCATTCCTTTTTCATTTATAAACCAACACGCTCTTTCGTACAAAGCAATCTTTTTACATTTGAAATACGAACGCGGTCGGCGAGTGTCAGCCCGTCATTGCGGCGTAATGACCTTGTCTCGAGCGATTTTGATTTCATCCTCTTTCTTATATATCCAATTGTAGGTTCTGTATAATAATTTTTAACACATAATAAGTATATAAATTTAATAAAAATATAACTTTAAGTGATTATAGGTACCTTTTTCGTTAAGTTTGATATTTAATTTTAGACTTCATCACTTTTAACATGAAATCTCTAACAGTTATTTGAATATGTAATTTCTGTACGTCTACTGAGTTATTTGTAATAATTTTTTAATATTTGAATACCAACATTCGACTTTAAACTCCGTCATGACTTGACATATTTTGTGAACCACCCACCCCCACCCAGTACAAATATTGGTTAGATAAGCATCGCTGTTTATGGTATATATGGATATAAAAAAGTGGCCTTGTAATGTAACAACCTTTTTTATTATTCTTATTATTTTTGTAGGATCCATTTTTAGAATTCGGACGTAAGGTTGTGATTGGGTTCACCTCGGGTACCCTGGGCTCCTGCATTAACATTCCGTTCGATGTAGCCAAGAGCCGAATCCAGGGACCTCAACCAGTTCCCGGCGTCGTCAAATACAGTTCCACATCCGGCGCAATCATGTTGGTGTACAAGGAAGAAGGGTAAGTATAAAAGTAATATCTACGTATAGTAACATTAAAAGAAGATGTACAGGTGTGATGTTACGTATCTATGAGTGGGTAGGTACATCGTTATAATCTTCAGTGATGTCTATCGACCGTTGCTTTTCCTGTGTTTCCATTTCCCAATACAGTGATCACATTTTTCTGGACATGTTCCAAGCGTTCCAACATCGTATGGTCCGTTTTATGCAAAAGATATAAATAGCATCGGTTCGCGGAATCAATTTGCAATGTGCTGTACACATGTGGAGAAATGGCGTACAGTGGGAAATGACCTTTTTGGTCGCTTTATTTTATTAATATTACGAGTATTGGCTACTGTTAAAATAAATATTGTCAAAATTATTGTTCGATTTCTTTTCTAAATGCCGTACCTAATTTTGTAGGAAACCGTAAGCTCATATTTTTCTTTTCGTAACACCTGTACATACTTACTTATATACATATACATATATACGTGTTATTAATCATATCTGATGGTTCTCTATTGCAATACAACGCGACGCTATATTTATCGGTGATTAACCAATTAGTACGAGTATGAATGAGTCGTGGACATTAATATAGTGTACACAACTATTATAACATAAGTACATATGTAATTCGCAACAGAAATCTTACATAGACATAATGCAGAGTACAACGTGAAGTTCTACGTCATTTGTAAGATTATTTAATGTTATAATATGTTTAGTTTTCAACAGAAATCTTAGCTGGAGAAAATGTAGTTTTAAGCACCCTAAAAGGTTGTCGAAAGGAAGTATTCGGTCATAATACATATACTTTTGCATCTATAATAAAATGCGAAGAAAATATTGTGGCAAGTATTTACGTGTCAGACACGTGTATTTGAAAGCTGTCTCTACTACCTGTTGAATGAACTATCTATCTAACTAGCTATCAAACAGAGAGAACGAATACAGTTAGTATCTTTTGTTCACATTGTGCATCGTGAGTGAACTAAATGAACTGTTTCACTTCAGATTCCGTGCGCTCTACAAAGGCTTACTGCCAAAAGTACTCCGGCTGGGCCCCGGCGGCGCCATCATGCTGGTCGTTTACGATTACGTCTACCATTTCTTAGAGAATAAATTTCAAGACTGAAATTAAAGCAACGTCAACATAATCATTTAAAAAATTACATAAGAAAACAAATATTAAAACATCTGGTTGCAATGCTATCGATTATAACACATTGTAAATACTTTTAATTTCAGACGTAATTTTTGTTACGCGCAATCATTTGTATATTCTATACTTGATATATGTAAAAACACGGTAAGTAAATTCTAGGTAAAACTTGTTAATAATATGAGATTTCGTTGTATAGGTGCTCAATTTCTACATGTACATTATTTTGATTTCTAAGGATATTGTATATAATTTAATTCATTGTAAATATGTGTTATCGATTGTTAATTATTATTACTCTTTGTTCCAAAGTCATCGGATTAGCAATTATTGTGCATTTATTTATAAATATTATACCGCCATCTGTATTATATAAATGAGGTCGACAGAACAGAGATGGTTTCGAAAGTACCATATTTTTATGCAATAAAGAACTTTGTAATGTCAATAAGATTTTTTACATACGGATGAAGATTTTCAATAAATTGTGATTTTTCTCTTAAATTAAGAATAATAACATATTTGTTATTGTAGTTATAATATCCACGTTTACGACTGTTTTAATTCCAGCGCTACACCGGCGCGGACACAAATAACTTCTTCACATTTACAATGTGTGGCATTGGACTTTGAGCTATATTTTAAATATGAACATTTAATCTTTGTCTCCAGTTTTAATACGTAACAAAGAAGATGTAGTTCACAAGTTTATACATCTTACTACTTCTTTATATATGAGGGAAAATTGTACCCGCCAATTTACGTTTTCATTTATTATTTTTTATTTCGATTCAGTGCTAACTACTTTAGTACCTACTAATATAGCACGCTAGAACTAAATGATTCGATCAAATAGCATAGCTCCTGCTATAAATATTTTTGACGTTTATACTTGAAAACAAACATGACCTTCAAATGTTGATTTATTTCGTACACATTTAGTAAAAACAAATTTGTAGTCTTATATCGCAAAGAGCAAATAGCACTAATGAAAGGTATATATTATATGTGATAATTACCAAATAATACAATTATTACATTTCTTACGTTTAATAATAAAATTAAAGATCATATAAACATTAAATAATTAAAAGAACCATTGCGAATTGATAACAAAATATCATTAAATCGAGAATTGGTGGGAAAAAATTGGAGTTGGAAGTATTACCGATTTTGTGTACAGCACTAGTTGTTATTGATGTTGTGATGCGACAAAGTTGCATGCCAAGTCCGTCCTCCATGTTACATTATGTTCCGAGATGGAACTGTGGCATATTAAAAGAGTTTGTAAATATAATAAAAATATACACGTTTTGAATTGAAACTTTGTTTTTTCTACAAAAACATAGTGCTTCCTTGGTAGAACAATCTCTAAGGTATGTTTTATAGTAAAAAGAATTTGTGGAACAAAGCATTCACGTTAATTAATGATTTATTGTACCGTAAGTTAATTTTAGTAGTAAGTTAATATTTGGCTTTCAGGTTAATTGACCATTGCGGATTGAGCAAAAGCGATCAGTAAAAATAAATTGTTTCCTATTAGGCTGAAAACAATGGACCAAATACAAGCTTCACCGAGTTTGCCCCACATAGTACAAGTGTACCAGCCTTCGGTATCAATACACCCTTCGCTCTCATCACAGGGGAAGGTAACTTACCAACAGACGATCACATCAGAGTCCCTCCACATTCCAGTAACTCACGAAGTTCAAAACCAGCAGCTGTTATCTCAGAACCAAACTGTGATGTCATGTCAGCACATCCACCTCCAGAATGTGCATCAGCAGATGCAATCACAAGTGTTGCAAGGTGCGGAGTGCCAGCCTCTGCAGATCACGTCCCACGTTATACTGCCCCAGGTGCCAGTGTTCAAACCACATATGCTGACAAACAATGTACCACAGCAGTATTATGGGCAGTACGAATATTTGAAAGAGCAGCACTGTGTAATCACCAAGGTCGAGCCTGGCATGCAAGTGATTAATGAGAAACAAATTGAGTAAGTATTCCTTTTAATTTGTCGTCCATAAACCACCATAGATCTGTGGGCCAATTAGATTCACAGCTGCCAGTATTGTTAACAAAATCATTAGATTAGAATTACTTTTAAAAAGATATTATAAAAAAATACGTAAATTACAAAAAGTAAAACAAAATAATCTTGTCTACCTGTTGCTCATGGATATGCTTGCTTCTCATTTTTCCCACCTTGACTTATATTTTTACCTAAATATCAAGTTATTATTCAATATCAGCATCAGTTGAAATTGTCAAATATATTTGTATTGTGAGTAAACATGCAATGTGACAAAAATTCTAAAAACTTATTGTACAATATGTATCACACACAAAACTAGTTTTTAAATAAAACTATAGATGTATAGAATTTCTCATCAATACACCTTCATTGTATCTAGTATATAGATGCTTAAGTATCATTAATATCTTTTTATTTTCAGCTGCAAATCAGAAACGAATCAGCATGTTGATATAGATTTAATGGCCAAGAAGAAAAGGTCAAGAAGTCAGATTCCTAATCCAAACAAATGGGCATGCAATGTACGTAAACTGAAACATCAGAGAGGTGAAGCATATATTAGTAGAAGAGGAAAATATGTTCCGGAAAGGAAAGTGAAGAACACAAAAGACTGTCTCAAAACCTGTAAATATAAATGCAATGAGAGAATTAATGATGTTGATCGTCAGCACATATTCAAAGCCTTTTATTCTCTCAATGCAAATGAAAAGAAACATTTTTTGCTCAACACAACAGAAAGGAATTATGTGAAACACAATAAAATACCAGACGGTAACCACAAAAGAAAATATTCTTTTAAATATTTCTTCTTAGTTAGAGCTGTACGATATACTGTTTGTAAGAATTTTTATTTAGGAACATTAGCAATATCTCAGAAACCGGTCTACAATGTCCAT
>DWEE01003868.1:0-10146 GCA_018245755.1 Parelbella macleannani
CAAAAACCCAGCACAACACACGATTATAGCACGTCACATAAGCTCTATATACCGTATTTTAAGTACAACATAAAGCTAAATGTTAGAAGGATTCACGTTCTATAAGTTCTTATCTCACATGAGGTATAGCGAAATTGTACATTATAATGTCATCACCCGCACTTGGCCAGCGTGGCAGACAGCCTTAACTATTCTCATTCTAAGAGCTGACCCGTCTGTAAAAGAGGAACAATGTAAGGGCAGGAACGGCCCATCTGACAGTTTGTGGTTCCCGTCTTATCTTTGCCCACTTGCTACAGTTTAGGAACTGCCAACGTGTTATCAGTTATTTGTTCAGTATACGCTCCAGTTACCAATATTTCTTATTATTCCATAAAATAACACCGCCCTAATATTCTATAAGTAATATTTTTTATTGAAGAAATATCTAGAAACAATGCAATATTTGACACATTGCAAAAACAAATGACAAATTTTCAATTTTCAATTTTCTTGACAAAGATGTTTGTGTGTTGTACGAGTTTCCATCAATCGCGGCGAAATTAGATAAAAAACTACCAACAATAAATTGAATATTACAACAAAGTTTATAAGAAAAACCGTGTTAATCTGTGAATAGAAAAACTTTCCAGCCCAGTGTGGCAAAAGTTCCAAGTTTAGAACAACTTGACGGCCGAGTAATAACTTGCCGAAATGTGCTGTAGCTTTTATTCTGGTTGACACATTACTTTTCTGCGGTATTTCTCTTTATTGTTTCTAACTGCTAAGCCTATGGTCGTGGGTTTGACTCCTAATCGAAACTACTCTTCGTGTGACCTCCAGAGTATTTTTTTTCTATTATTATTCATATATACATGTATATTACATATAATATGTGGTTCAATAATGGTCTTATTACATTATCACAGGCAAGTTCTGCGTTATTGGGATCAGAATGCCGTATATGGAAATGTCCCAAAATATTTACTAGATACTATTATTACTTGACCATACCTTCATGCTCTGTTAAATTATGACTTTTACATCATAAACGATTAATACACCTTGAAAAGTAAATAAATTTAACTAAAATATACTTTTACTAACCTACATTTCGAAGCGAATACGTTCAGTCATTATTTCAGCGTAGCATGATCATGAAAGTGCATGATTAAGATCATCGGATAGCATGTAGACAAAATCTTGCGAAAAATGTTATTGTGATACTCTATAAGAAATAAAATTACAAAAGTATACTGCACTCGTCTTAAGAAACACGTCATCTAAGTCTTCTGAACATCGTAAACTTTCCGTACATTTTGCATTATTGCAACCTCAGAACTCGGGACGCATAGATAAATTTATTCTTCCAGCAAGGTCACCCAACGCGACATTATTATAAATAAATAAAAATAGCGTATACATTTATAAAAATCAACATAACATTGTTTCTCTATATAGATAAACGATAGATAGTACAATAAATATAGAATTGGAAGCAGGAACTCAAAACGAAAAGAGATTTAGCTGCACTATTCTTACATTTAAATTTAGAATCTTGAATTAAAAATTACATATAATAACAACACAAAATATACACATATTTATACATTTGTAGATCAATTAAGCTTTATTTTGTCCTATTATATAATCTGAGTTTCAAATAATTGTACTAAATATTTTTTTTGATGAAAAATTTTTGGAATACAGTTTTTTTATTAATTTCGATACGATTTAGTGTATAATTTAATTTTCAGCTCACCACCTATTCCATGGGGCTTAAACGTATCTGGTGAAAGGTGGGAGTGTACTACACTCCGCTGCCTACGCTGTCGGGAATTAAAGGCATGGTGTTGCGTTTTTTTTTCTAGGAATCCATAGAAACCTGTCCTGACAAAATGGCTACTTTAAAATTAAATAGATATGTATACATAGAAAACTTAACTCTAAAATTTCGACGTTAAGTCATAACATGGTTAAAATGTCGACAAAATTTATCGTCCAACTTATCGTCGACTCTTATTGTGTCTTACTCATATCTCGTTGATATTTTTCAATTAACGTTAACGTCACTTTTAGTTATGTATAATGTTGACTTCTCATGTTTCATACGAGACTTGGATCCCTATTGTGTACTCTGACCTGAGAACTTTGTAAGCTTCTTCTATTCATGTAACACTTCCACGTAATCTTCCACTAGTTCTATTTCTGAAGATTTATACGCCAACATTCTATTAAATTCAAAACAAAATGTAAATAAATTCTGTGAAGAACATCGCGACGTTTTAATACATAAAAAAAGACTGCCTCGTTAGTCGATTGCTTGTAAACGCTACTACCGATCGAGAAGTCCCTGGCTTCGATTCCTAGGTAGGGTGTTATTAGATTTTTCTATCTTGAAATTTCTACTAACGGTTCGAAGTGTAGATTTGTGCTCGGAGTATGTATAGCAATAGACTCACCACTTATTCCATAGAACATACCTAAAACTTAAAGGTAACTGGTGAAACGTGGGAATGAACTACACTCCTCTGCATACCCTTTTAGTGATTACAGGCGTTATGTTACTATTTTTTTATTTTTGAGTAACAACAATTCATATGTTTTATCATCATCAGTAAAATCACACTGTTTCCGTCCAGTGCTGGATATAGGCTGTTTAACTTGCTATAACACGCAGCTGAGCGCATACAGATGTACACATATAATACCACATGTTTTAAAGAACAAATATTTCTGTTCTACCCTTAAAACTAGGGGCTAGGGGCAGCTTATAAGTAACGGATTGTGCGATGTTCGTAAATAAAAGGATATGCACAGAGAACAACGGCCGGAGCCCCGTCATTTGACCCTATGTAATCTAATATGCTGAACTTTACTAATGGGAGAGTCACAAGAGTAACACATAGGTATATTAATATCACATCAAATGAATACTCGTTACAACGTTCAACGTAAGAAGTTAAATTGTAAAAATTCACTAGAAACCTCCTTATTGAGAAATACGAAGCATTGATTTTAAACAATTCAACATTAATTAACTTATATTTTAATATTTAAGCAATTCAAAATTTAAATGAACATCGATGAAATATTTAATGAAAAATCGTTAACAGAGCATATGAAGTAAACTACAACTTCCTAGTATACGAATATAAGAAATACGCAGTCGAGGACCTTTTAAATGAATACCGAAAACGAATCTGTTAGCAACGAATATAAGTGCAAAACAAACAAATTTATTTCGGAATAAAGGGACCCCGCGTCACTTGACCCTTTATGAATTTATTTACGGGGTTCGGAAAACGACGAAGGGTTATTGCTGGTACGCAGGGAAATATTTTAGCTTTAGTATCTATTTTATTGGATTGACTGATTTCTCAAAGAGGGTTAACGGAACGTCGGGGGCACGTAGTAAAATTATAACCAAACTCACAATTTAAACTTATACAATATTATGAACACAACATGTAATATAGTGAATATAACATCACGCCTGTATTTCCCCCAAAGACTGGGTAGAGAGACTCATACCGCTTTTCGCGAGTTGTGTATCAAATTCGTACTGCGGACGAATTTAAAGTTGTTGCAGAATTGTTAATAATTGGTTTTTCTAATTTCACATTTCTAGTAGTATCTACCAAGGAATCTGCATTTCTAGCCGGGGTATGGCTATAGTCTGGTAACAAAAGGTAGTACGTATACAATTCATTTGGAGAAATAAAGCCATGATACTATGTAATAAGTCTGACGTAACATATTAGTATAAATGTATAGTAATAGAACATATTATATATTAAATGAAGACATTTATTATTTTTGAGTTCTCTTTATCATGTGATAGGCTAGCGTTTCGTCGCGTTTGGCCACCTAAGATGGAGCATGCATGCCTAGGAACATAACATCCATAATTTCATGCATAATTGTTTAGTAAATTAATACTAACAAATTTTATCTAAAAACGTTAGGCCTTTTTTAATTATTTGAAGTTCATTAAGAAATTACATCACATATAAAGGCCAGAGGACCAAATGAATCAGATGAGGGACAACGAGGATATCGTCATGATCATCATTAGCTTGTCCCAGACCATCAACTGTGATAAGCATCATTTCTTCGACCCACTTTCCTCCACTTGCCAAAACACACAATACATGTGCACTTAAAATATAACATTATAACTTTATATAACTATAAGATAATAACTCATTTCGAACTGGGCAGCACTGATACGCGGCTGTAACTTGCTGTAACTTGAAACAACTCTCTCCTATCAAATCCAAAGCACTTTGCGCCGGGAAGGAAATGAGCGGCGTAAGCAAATATACCCGGCCGCGTGTCACTTGACCCTCGGTAGCTATTTGCGAAGTTCAGCAAACTCGTGTTAAGTATAAGTGTTAAGGTAAATATCGGAAAGAATGGACTTCATACATACATCTTAGGGTCTACATACATCGGATAGAAGAGACATCACATATACATCTTAGGGTATATGTATATAGGATAGAAGGCATCTTTCACATATGTATATGTTCTGTTTATAGTTTATTTATTAAAAGTTTGACTGCCTCGTTGGTCGATTGGTTGCAAGCGCGACTGCGGAACGGGAGGTCCTGGGTTCAAATCCCGGGTCGGGTGCTATTAGATTTCTCTGATTTAGAATTTCTAGTAGTGACTCGGACTCTGGATCTGTGCCCGGTGTATGGCAATAGGCTCACCACCTATGCCATGGGACGTAAACGTAACTGGTGAACCGTGGGAGTGTACTACACACCTCTGCCTACCCCTTCGGAGATTACAAGCGTGATGTCACGTTTCTTATCTATTCAATTAGTAAAAATGTCAGAACAATCTCTTGATTTGTCGAATTATGAACTATTAAATTATTAAAAATCTAAATCAAAATACAACCCATAATTTTAATATCAGATGGGAATAGGCTTGCTGCACTTGTTTTCCTCTCTTTTATCCCAGAGTCCTTAAATCTGTTTTTGTAATATTTAACATGATTTTGAAAAAATGAGTTTTTTTTTATTTTAACATTCGGCAACAACATTATTGCTTTCACGTTAATACCATTCGTGGTAGCGAAAATGAAATTATAAAAAAAATGTTTATGGAAAAATTAAATCAAGGTAATTGTCCAAATTATATACGAGTAATGCCCAGCTTAGAAAAACTAGTTCGTTTAAAAGATTTTACTTACAGTTTTACTTACTTTTACATTTTGTTACAAAATTAACTGCATTCAAAGTAAAAATTTACGCGAACAAATAAAGGCTATTTCGTTATAAATATTTAAGATAAACACACCTGCCTTTATCATACTATATATCCCACATAATATGTGGCCAAATTTGAGATCGTAAAAATAAGATTTACAATCGTAATTTTGTATGGCCACGAGTACATTTACGAGCCTCCTTGGTAATAATGTAACAGAGAAATAACACATTTAGCTGAGAAAAAAAATATTTACCGATATATAGTGGGTACTGAGTAGAAAGTTCCATGCAAGTGTAAATATATGAATCAAAATGTCTACTATCATTATTATTACGATATCATCACGCCAGATGCCTTACGGGGTAGACAGGGGGCACCGAGCGCAAATCATTTGTAAACTTAAAAATCTCAAATTCAAATTCAAAAGTTTTTATTCATTATTCAAAAGTTTTTATTCACTCGTAAATTCACTTGATGAACGTCATAATAAATCTTATCCAACAGTGGAATTATTTATATTTTCTTATTTTATATCGACGGGTTTATCATACATTCAACTGTAGTCTATCTAATGTGTGGTCTATATCTACACTAAGCAGAACTAATGTGACTAGTATGTCCTTATATCCCACATCTATAAACAATTTATAATGCAGCCGTCTAAATAAAGATCCCATTCCCATAGGATAGCGTGCAACTCACTCTGTCTCTGTTAGCTGCGAATTATCAGCGGGAATACAAAACTCTTCCCCATTCTCGAATACGACAGAGCTCTCTTAGCTCGCCGCGTCCCGTGGGACTGCGAAAGCCGACAATAGAAAAGAAAGAATAGGAAACATATATTTATAAGATCTTAATACTCTTTTTCGGGAATCGTCAATAATGTCACGTAATATGCTTCAAATTTAACAGAATTTGTCTAAACATGTGTGTATATATTGGTATCTAGTTATAAAATTTTATTATGTAGAGTTGTATAAAAATACATATTTGCCAACCCGCACTTATTCAATTTGGTCATTTGGAGATGAAAACTGAATCTAGCAAATAATAGAATAATAAAAGATTTGATGATAATGATGAAGAAAGCATAAAAAATGAAGTTATTCCAAATTTAGAAACCTAATAACGAATGGACAAAAGTACAAAAATAATAGGTAGGTATATGACGTGAAAACAGTTGTAATTTTCACATTTGCCCACCACCAGAACAAGATTATTATTAAGGCAATAAATTACAAAAATATGTAAATACATAAATAAATTACACAATAATATGACATGACTTGTAAACTACAAGTGACACTTGATTTTATACAGATAGATATTATTATAAGAAAAATATTTATTATGATTTAGGAAAAAATATTGTCCGTCGCCCATCATTAATTTCTCATAATCATCATTAGAGATTTTAATCTCGAAAAAGTATCTTGTTGACGTTTTATTTTCATTACATGTATATTATAAATCATTTCATGTATAAACTAATACATCATAGGATATTATCAGCTTAACATCTGAAGTAGAGTTCCTAACTTATATTACCGTGTGACAAATAAAATTTATAACAACAGATTGTTCGTGTGCAATATGTTTTTAATTCAAAGGGATTTAAATACGTACTTGCCCTTAAGGCACAACTAACAAAAAGACAAAAAATAAAACTGCAATCGCCAGGTATGAGAATCCATAAATTTCGCATTAAACCATATCTAAATTTCATATTACTTGAAAGTATAGTATTACTTTTAAACTCCAACTTGGTGTGAAAAACACAGTTATTTCATATCATATCAAAAGGCTTCCAAAAATTTCTTTCATTCATTCATTTGAACGAAATAGAACAGTTCCAAATTTAAAATTCTATATTTCGAACACCGGAAATTTGTGCCTGCATTATTTACCAAGTGTTCCGGATGCGGCTGATGTTTATATCCGTTCTGACTGAAACTTGTATGAGTGCTCCGCAAAATGTTTGAGCTTTTGTTGCACAATAAAACATTATGTATGATTACCCAATATCTATAACATTTCAATGGTATTTATATGTTATTCAATACGTCCTTTAAAATTCACATCCTCTAGAATATAATCGTCCCATATTATTGTGATAACATGTCTCAGGTCTGTCTTGTAGCCAGATAAATAAAGTGCATTATATTGTTCGTACAAAACATACATATATAATATAATATAAGAGTGTACTACACTCGTCTGCCTACCCCTTCCAGAATAATAGTCGTGATGTAACTTTTTTTGTTATGTACAGAATATTCAGCGTATACATAATAACAACTCAAGTAATAGAATTACTTAAAATATGACCCACTGTATTTTCGAATCGACTACATTTCAAAGTATACATAGGTACTCGTATTACATGTATTCACATCGTACACTGTATACTTCTATGATAAGGAAATATTTTACCCATGGTAATATTCTGCTGAGTTTATAGATTATCCTCGTTTATAATTACTATTTATAATGTTATTCTTGTCAAAATTGGTAATCACTGCGCATTTATAACTCTAAGGTGCGCAGTCCCAGAAAATGATTAAAATGCAAATCCGCATTAACTCAGAGTTGGATGATTGGTCTTCGGGAATATACAATTCATATTTAAACTTGTCTTGTTTGTTCTGAAATGAATATTCAAATTGGTTTTAAACTGTTTTTCATTCGCTAACGATCGATACATATATTTTAACCAGTCAATAATGATTAACGGTAAAGTCAAGCATTATGTGTAACCAGATGCAGCTACGAAAATACATATAGGTATTACAATTCAAGAAAAATAAAATCATCCCTTTATTTCCCCTAACGGGTAAGCAACCAAGTGTAGTACACTCCCATGCTTCACGAGTTAATTTATTCCCTCCACAATGAAATACGTGGAGCATATACACTGGACAAAAATCCAGACTCGGAGCTGCTACCAAAAATCTCAAGTTAGACAAACCCGATAGCATCCGAGCGCGGAATTGAACCAAAAACTTCTCGATCAGCAGTCACGCCTGCCATCATTCGACTAAAGCGGCAAAATGTATCTCTCGATGACAGCCTAAGTACAAATGAATGACCTGAACAACCAGTAACCACAGTTTTGCCGAAAACCTTTAAACTACGCGATTCTCGGCCGGAAGCACAGATTGCACAGTAAATGAAGATCAAAAAATTTAACATTCTTCTGTAATTGAAAATTGGAAGATATGCAGTTCCTTCACTAACCTGAATGGATGTTATTTAATTTTGTATCACAATAATAGCATCAGACATTGAAGACATTGCCACCGAACGCCAAGGAAGAATTTTTATATGCACTTACAAACAGGTGCATCAATGTCTCTACGAGAAGCATAATAAATAAGAAGAAATTTCTAGATGATCAGAACTATGTAAGTCATCGATATTTACAGACGTAATTCGTGAAAGAGAACTCATTATATACATAAATGCCAACAACTTAGAAGCAATAATTTATATTCACATAGTTCTGGCATGAAGTTATTGCCAGCCACCTTAAAACCTAACTGTAAAATAACGCCCATTGTGAGTATACCTATATTTAAAAAAAAAGCGCCAAATAATAGAAAAATGTTGAACATATATTTACGAGTAACAGTGGTTTAACATTTTATTTTCATATATAAAACCGGAAATATTTCCGATACCTATTTGTACGCTGTTCCTTTATTGTCTTAGGCAAAACCAAATATTGAAACTACATTCGAAATAGTTTTAATATACCTATAACACATATCGATCAAACAATGTTTGATTGAAACCAACATCAATACCTTAATTGAAATTGTAGAACAACATACGAGTTGCACCGAGGAGTTCAAAGTGCCGTAAGTTTAATCAATAGCGCAAACAGATTTACCGTACGTTATGCAATTCGCGATTGGAAACTATTTGCCATCCAGAAACGTGATCTGTTCTGTTCACAAACCGGACATCAGATGCAAGAAGGAAGATCAGAAAAACATTCATTGACTTACATAATAATAATTATTGTCTATATAATTTTACAATCAATCAATGAATCGTTTATCTGCAAGGATTAGAAATTGTTTCTCTACAATGACAATGGTGTTCTTATTGTGCCAACTAAAGGTGCAGTTATTTACATATGACATTCACAGAATTTTGTAACGACAGTCGCCGGACTATAAAGCACTTTCGTTAACGTTCCTTGAACCAAACGCTCATGAAATTAGGTCTGACTTAATATCATCACAGTGAAAGTAATTATATATGCTCGAATTCCCAACACTGGTATAACTAACAATAGTAGTAATAATATGAAGTGTTTTTAATTATTGTTTACTGCCTCGTTGGTCGATTGGTTGCAAGCGCGACTGCCGATCGGAAGGTCCTGGGTTCAAATCCCGGGTCGGGTACTATTGGATTATTCTAATTTAGAATTTCTAGTAGTGACTTGGAGTCTCGATCAGTGCCCGGTGTATGGCAGTAGGCTCACCACCTATTCCATGGGACTTAAACGTAACTGGTAAAACGTGGTGGTGTACTTTACCCCTCTGCCTACCCCTTCGGCGATTACAGGCGGGATGTTACGTTACATTTTTATTTATTCGATGCCATTACCGTATGTTTTGGTCTTCCATATGGGTTACAGTCTATTAGACACATATTTTTAAACACATCTTTTTAAATTCGGGCTCAATTTAACAGTACTATAGTACATTAAAAGTCAATTAAAGTAAGTATTAAAAGTAAATTACACCTGTATCTACTACATTTTCGATGTCGTGTTACTTACAATAAACGACGCGTAATAATCCTACATCTCGACTCAGTACCTTGACAAAAATTCATATCACCTCGTTAATACCATTGAAATTATATCGCAAAAAGCAAATTTATGCGCTCCAAAGGTCCTGGTGCCTGGCAAGTATTCCTGCCTATTTT
>DWEE01003869.1:0-10144 GCA_018245755.1 Parelbella macleannani
ATCTTGTTGAATGACGATGAGGAATTGTTTTTTATACATACTCCACTGTTTGTGCTGTTCTATATTCACAATCGAACAATTTAAAATAAATAATTCAAATTGACCGTGATACTTAAAACATTTTCGTTTATTTCGTGAGTTCTAATAAATATGTTTTACGCTTTTTGTTTTCCTCAATATATAAAAAATTGAGACAAGAAACAGACTAACACAGGTGCTTTGGGAGAAAAAGTTCTCATGATTAAACATAAAATCTGTGTGACTAAGAAAAACTTGGTAAAAATCTTTTCTATTATTTTTCATATCCCATGAAAGTTCCTTACCAGTAAGTGGATGATACTTCTTGCATACGTCCATAGGAACGTCACGACCAGCGACCAGACATCTCGCCGCTCTCAGAAGCCTGCCCTCTCCGCACTCCATCCTATATAGGTCATAACATTAAATTTGAAAAGAAAATATATAGATAAAAACCATGAGGCATATTTTAATATTCAACATTTCGTAAGTATCTCTATATGTACAAATTAAATTATGATCTGCCTTCATTCACGTATGTTTCCACCACCACCTATGTACAGTGATTTAAGCCGTTACACACGTTCAAAGAAGTAATATATTTAATATTTACCCAGGAGGCAGGATGCAATCTGAGTCCGCTGGTAGAAGCTCAAGAGATACATTCTTGCAAACGCAGGAAGGTATATCGGGATCCGAGGCGTCTAAGTATCTGAAAATAATGTCATTTTTATGACCGTTTATTATTCAGAAAGTTCATTCATTCTCTTAATTCCTGAGAAGCTTCTAGAAGTTAGCATTATTACATCTAATCCGCGTAAATATAACAAAAGTGAACAGTATTGTACGGAATGGTGAGACGGCATTAGTGTGAGTTACTTGAGGGGATCAGCACAGATGACGTCACAGGTGAGAGTGATCAAGGCGTCGCAGGGCACTTGGCACGCCGCTACACTGGGCGGCACCAGCTGCCCTGCACAGGCTCCTGCCTCCACGCGATGCGAGTCCGATCCACACCAGATGCCTGGATATTTATGGTAATTAGAGTTGAGTCAGCGATAACTTAGCCTCTGTAGTGAGTCCCCATAATGTAATATTTAAACGTATTGTGTCTAGATTATTAGAGAGAAATATCCTTCACTCATGACAGTGGTTGAATTTTTTCGCTCTTTGCATCTCATTAACTTTGGTTGTCTTTGATTCGTTTCAAATTTCTCTATCAGTTTGTTGTTGATTTTTATCAAGTTCTTCTTATAAACACCATTAATTATATTTGCAATTAGTTCTGTTTTATATTTGGAATGGAATTAATATATTGAAGATGTATATTCTTTTAATTATTTTTGTCAATACTTTTTTCCTTAAGAATTTTATTATTTTAAACGTACTCCGCAGACGGTATCCAACGCCACAGTGCTGTCCAGGTGGCAGTCTGCAGGTGGACCATTCGCCAGCAATCCATGCAGCCTCACGGGAGCGACACGAACGTGCAACAGGGCAGTCGCGGGATTCCTGAAGAGGTCCGCAGTTGGGCCCACCGTGAACTGTACGTACTCGAATTTGTTTCCCAGGGTCTGTGAGAAAGAAGGGTTGGAAGGGTGTTCTTCAGTTATATATTAAAAAACCCCAAAAAAACGAATGATTGAAAAGAGCATGAAAAAAGCATATTACATTATCACATGGCATTAAAGAAATTACTACATCAAAGAATGAGCATGTGCAAAAAGGGATCAATCCTCTGTAAGCTTCTAAAAATGATTACTGTCGATAGAGATAAAATTTTCTCCTTCGTAATTGGGCTTCCAAACTGAGGAAGATGATGAGATATTAACGTTTATTACCGCAAGTGTTAGGGCAAGGTGACCAGGGCATCCAGGACTCGACGCGGCAGCCTCTTCGACAGCGCACCGTGCACGCCCGACGTGACGCTGGGCGGCGGAGCGGAGCGCAGCTGGCGGGGCATATATTCATTTATTTAATTGATCGCCATTACAGGAATAGAGTGAATAAAGTAAAGCACACCATGCAATTGGATAAACTAACATAATATATTAACAATTTGTGCTGCGAACTTTGTATAAAACTTAAAGTTAATTTATTGTATTTAAATGTATAGGTAATCGGAGCATGCTATATCGTATCATACAATTTATTAGTAAAATCAATGTAGACTTTAATGTAATTTATGGTGTTAGTTAATTAAATAGAACCAACATGAAGCTCAAAACGATAAATCATAAAAGACGATATTCCTTAATATGCTTTAAATAATTCTAGCAAACCTGGTTTGAGGTTTACAAAGAATAGTTTAACTAACAATAATACATTAAGCTAAGAATACTCGTAGGTTCAACAGTGAGAATAATATAATATTGATTACTTACAGTGCTTCTCTCACAACGTCAGCGTTGTTCTGGACGCACATGACATCTCTTGTCATCTCGCCTTCTTCTACGCAGGGCTCTTCTTCGTCGCTTTCGTTATAAGGCTCTCCATCCTTTAAGGAAAATCCAATACAAGCGATTCAAAAGAAAACAGAGGAAATATATAACGGAGACCGTTTATTGGCTTTTGTTGCTCTTTAAATTTATTAATCGAATCACATACTTGTATTTAGTGTTTATACTAGGCACTTACAACGAGATCAGTATAGTTGGTATTTGATACGAAGTCCTGTCGACGCCGCTCGCAAGGGCCCCAAGGTGTCGCCAGCCAGGAGTAGGTAGAACAGGCGTGCGTGTTGCAAGTCTCGTTCTGGACTAGCTGATCTTCTGTTGGACATGGCCAGCCGTCTGCAAGAGGACATCATTAACAATAATTCATTCATTTTTTGTAGAAAATAAAATTAACGTTTCCGTAAGGAACTTTTAAGATTTCCATTGTCATTATATGGTTTGTCTACTCTTTGCCAATGCCTTATTTTGTGTAACTGCTACTAACTGGGCGAAGCGTGTGCCAGCACGTGTCGCAGGCGGGTGCGCGTGGGGCGCGGCTTGGCGGCGGCGGCGCACGGCGCGGAGCACGGGCCCCACGGTCCCCAGGAGGACACCACGCAGTCCCCGGGACAGGCAATGCGGCAGCGCTCGCTGCGGGCCGGGGCTCCGCTGCCACCACACCATGCGCGTTGGGCTTCCTTCTATTTTCCGGGAATGATGTTCTTACTTTGCGTACATGGACAATTGAGTATCTCTACAATTAAAATTTTCTACGTAATATCAATTACTACCTACGTCAAATTTTGTCGCGTCATGTATTAAATGTGTTATTAAAGATACTAAGCAATCAGTGCGTGTCGCCCAACTTTTTCTTTCCGCTTTTTGAAATTGTAGCACAGACTCAAACTTTTGAGCTATATAGTACTATCATACTAATGAATCGTAGTATAAATTAAAGGATTTGTTAGTTCAAATGTACTTAACAAGTATTCTCGACCGTTGTAATCATTAATTTGTTGATCTTTGACAAGATTTGTTAATAAATTTGAAGTACAATAATTCGGTTGTAGAATTAATGAAATCTCTTCTCGGCTCACCCCGTCGTGTCCCACACATCTAAGCTCCCTGGTGCGTCTGCCAGGTCCGCATGTGGTGTGCGGCTGGGCCAGCACGCAGGGTCCCCAGGGCAACGCTTTCCACGAGGCGCAGCGGGGCGTGGTGCAGGTTCTCTTCTCTTCTAGAGGGGGACATGGCGCTCCGCCCCCGGACGCAGCTGAGGTGACACGACGACGACGGACGCTGTAGCCTGAAAACGTATATTTTTTTCAGCATTTTTCTTCCTACCTTCAATCTTTTTGTACTTCCACGATTGAATGGAACAGAAGGTAAGTTTTTATCAATAATATCTCAGATTTTTCACAATTCAATCTTAACATACGAGATCAAACTTGTAAAAGTAGTAATGGTATTAGTAGTAGTCAATGCTAAGGCAGTGTGAGCATTATTAAAATTACGATATTCATGTCATACGACATTGATAGTATTCAAAGGCGCTCAACAGAGGAGCGTTATCCAGCAGTGGGCTGAGGTAGGCTTCGGACGTGTTTGTAGATATACTAACCAGTAGTTGTTAGTTGCTGGACGGGGTAGAGTGGGCACCCATCAGTGGGCTGACACGCACCCCAATCGCTCCACTCACCAACTTCGCAGTCACGTGGACAGGGCACCTGCACAATTTCAGCATGGTTCAAGTTCTTCAGTTATTATAGTCAAGAACGTGAAAAAAACCACATAAGATCTCTATATTTAGACATAGTCGGTATTCGGTGCTCTTTACCCAACATATGACATGGAATTAAACTCGTGAAACTAATTTTGTGACAATAATTTCAGCTCTAACCTATTGTTTTTCTTGGCAAGTTTTATTTAGTCAAGGAATACCCCGTGGTATTGCTGGAGTTGCCAGATAATATTGTAGAATTCTTGTATAGTTACTTCACAGGGCTGGACGAGAGTCGGCATGGGCGCGTGGGCGCACTGAGCAGGGTGCAAGGACCTGCCGTCGGCCCGAACGCAGGTCGCCTCCCGCCTCTGCACGCCGCCGCCGCAGCTCGTCGGCGTATCCTTGTCGGCCTCGTCAGACTCATCATCATCTTCGTCGTAAATCGCGTCGTTGTCATCCGCGTCGTCATCGTCGTCATTCGCTGATAATTTAAGTTATTTACTTGGCTATTGAGCTATTTACTTGGCTCGATTAATACGCTATGGCGTAGTTTGGGTTGGCTGTTGGCTTTTGATAAATATATTTTAGACGTCAAACTGATAAAATAAATGTTTGTTCATAATCATAAAAGTTATTGTTCGTAAAAGTGAATACGAAAGCTAAATGTCTTTAATATATTTGTTTATACAATCTATTGTGAATAATACGGACCTTCCTTATAACCGGCACCTTATTTATGAAAACGCACCTTTCAAAATTTGTTTGTATCTATTTTATTAGGTTTGTTCAAACAGACTATTGCTTACAAGGAGCAGCGGGGGCGGCCATCTCGATGGCAACGCGGCAAGGTCCCCAGGGACCGGGAGTCCAATGGGCACTCGCCTCCAACGCTGCTGGGCGAACCTCTTCCACCACGTCACACTCCTTGCCACCACCTGCGATAAACGAAAGTTATTTGGAGAAGAAGACAGCGTAAGATAAGATCTTCTCTTGTGTTATTAATCTTCTCTACCTACTAAAGGTAGATAATGAATATCATAAAAACTTATACGCTTGCTGATGTTATATGGTCAGTGCGACTGGTAACCGTGTCAGTTAAGATTGATAGTGTATCAGTAAATAGAGACAGGTATGTGTCTCCTCCTGAGGATAAAGTTTGGACTGCCTCTACTCATACTATAGTTTGACTATCACGTTGCAAGAATTGCTGTTTAACAGATGAACTGGACGCAATACTGCTGCTTTCAAGCAAATATAATCTTTCACGATTTTTACAACCCCCTGCACGTCCCTTGCATTTGCTCGTAATACAACTAGACTAACTATTGTCTATGGCACTTGTTTCAGTGCTCAGAACTTTGCCTCTATTGTTTGGGAGTTAGCAGTTTAGAGAGGTGGTGCAGACCCTTTATGATACTTGAATTGTAATTTTAATTGTCTATTTTACATTTACTATATCATAAATTACACTGTCTCATAGACATGCCGTTTATTTGTTTCTTTCTTATTGTTTTGCTGTTATGCAGAATTGTCAAAGGGCGGACTTAACGCTTAAAGGCATTCCTTGCCAGTCAACTTATCGTGAGAGAAAGACGATGGTGGTCCCAACAACGGTATATAAAAATACAGATAATAACTATTGAAAGATAAAAAATACATGTGAATATACATATACATATGTATATGTCACAAAACAAATTTTACAAAAAATGGAGAGCTATATTTCTATAGGCTTCCAAGCATCATGGCCTGACCATTCACGGCTCTACCGAAAGCACACGCATAAGAAGAGCGATATATTATTAATATTAAGTGTCCTAAACTGGCATGCGTGTATGAATTGAGCTCAGAGTATATAAAAGGCAGGCAGAACTTTGTTTAGCGATCCGTACACCGTAAGAGGCTTGGCGTAATAATATAATAATAAATTATAATAATATTTTGAGAATTAATCTACGTGACGACTTAAATTATTCATAGAGTTCAGCAGAGTCTTCTTTGTTTGATGTACATAGTTAAGAACTAGTTTGCATAATAAGTGTCTGTTCAAATTTTCATATCACATAACTAAGTAGTTAAAGTTCGCGAACGTCTCGGAACACGAGCCGTTGTCGTCTTATGCGCGACGTTTGTTTAAATTATTGCGACATTAATTTAAATGAAAAATTGTCTGTACATTTTGGCTGAACTCTACATTTTTATACAAAAGCAGTAATCGCCTTGTAGTGTACGATCTACAATTTCAGGGATCCTGGGTTCAAATCCTACCACGTAGTTTTGACTATTCAAATAGTGGGCATTTTTTAGCGCCGCTACAATAGCATTTATAGTAATGGTATTAGTAAATAAACTTACATTTTAATATTTTATAAAGCGACTATTAATACGTATTGTTTGAAGTGTTTGGACAGCCTTAGAACTGTGGTTGTACAAAATGACACCCTATAAAATAAGGGTAATGTAACGAATTAAATTTCAGGTTCAATTAATTAATTTTTGCATAAAATAAATAACCCATTCATTTATTCGGTAACCGGAACTAACGCGCCGGCTGCGCTAGGGTTGGTATCATTAATCCTCGTCGCGAACATCGTAATACTGTCAGGTGAAGTAATTGGTGTCAGTGGTGTCAACCCTACGGATGAGGTCGGTTTTGTGTTTCTCGGCCTCGCTGATATTGTTATGATCGGTTTTTGTAATTGATTTAGATTAAATTTAATCTTAACTTTACATAGAATTAAGTAAAATATAAATTTTATACGAAATAAATCTGAAAACTTTAATAATTAATTGCTGCTCGGAATCATAGCAACTGGATTTCATTATAGATATGTATATACGCAGTACAATGTCTTTTTTAAGTTAAGAGCAGCAAACAAGTAGATAGCAAGCAAGAGAGGCTTAAAATGTTTTATGTGTCATATAACTAATGCCAAATAAGCATATGGTTCTCCCCAAAAATCACAATTTTGAGTATTGCTCAACGATTGCTTAAATTAATTATTATCTTGTTTGCGATGAGGTACCGCGCCGGACACCTTACACTAACAGAGATAACAATGTACCAACTGTACCTTGTGGCAATTTCCGAAGTCGGCGAGTGCGCACCAGGGCGCCATCAGGGCGGGGCCTCCACGGCAGCCATTCTGCCAGCGAGCAGTCCTCCCGCATCACACACACGCGCGTTGTGCCGATGTTGGAAAGTGCTGATCCACAGTACCTGCCACAGTATACAATTGACTTACTGATATATAATTGTACTTTGTAAATATATTTGTCAAATTTTTTGACAGTCGCTTTCTAAGAATGTTTTCTTCGTTTTCGCATTAAGGTTCAGTTTAATTGATTTATAAATATACTTGAAATTAGACTGGAAAATTAAATACATATGTAGGTACACCAACTTATAATACCTACAATACCTAAAAGAGTACAAAAACCCCAATTTATTGCATCTGTTTCCAAATACGGGTACTGATAGCCACCTACATACGATAAATCTGCCGTCGGTCCGCGCGTCAGAAAAGAGTCACAAAGTATAATATTCTTTCCGTGTGTCGTTGAGAACATCGGAGGGCGGGCGTTCCGAATCATAAAGTCAAAAAAGCATTAAACTAGATTGGCATCCGATCAATAAAGCAGCTTGACAATGTGACCCAGTTTGTGAAAATGTGGGGTTGAAATTCACGAAGCGACTCCAGTTTATCCACTCTGAGCCAGAGATGAATACTAAACTTTAGCCAGCTTCAACTAGGATAAATTACCTCAAAGCTACGTGATTCAGACTAAGGTTATAATGACAATTACTATAGAAAAGTAGAAAAGATTATATTTTTGCAACAATAATAAAATCTGTTTATCCATACTAATATTATAAATGCGAAAGTAACTCTGTCCGTCTGTCTGTCTGTGACGTCATCACGGCCAAACCGCTGAACCGATTGTGATGAAATTTCATATAGAAAATAGAGATACTTGAGGGTCTTGGAACATAGGCTAATTTTTTCTTCCATTTTTTTTTAGTTTTTCCAGGGTCACGCTTACAACCACTCGATTAACGAGGCAGTCTAGTCATATTGCTAGCTTTTATCAATTCGCTGTTATGAGAACAATGTGCATTTTATGGGAAATACACTATGCAAGGTTATGTTCGCATTATGTCGGTAATTTATGGACATAATTTAAGGGCGTTATATTTTAATTAAATTATTGGTAAAATAACTTATTGTTTTTTTTTTTAATTTACAACAACGGGATGTTTAAACTAATTGTACCTGTCATTATGTTCTATAATATACCTACATATGTACATTGTATGTATATCACAAGACATACATCGTACTACAATAATGTTAAAATAAAATTACATATATAACATTAATAGGTGTTAAAAAGCTTACATAGCTTCGACGAACTGGCCTTCCTTCTTGCGACACTGGACCTGTCGCCTCTGTAGACCCAGTCGTGGGGTGTGTACCAAGGAATCCGCTTCCAAGCGCGTGTTAAATCTAAACACAGAGATCGGAACAAGACAATATGAGTGATAAGTAACACAGTAGAAAGCGTTGTGATTGGTATTGCTAGGTATAAAAAGGACTATTCGAAGATATGCTGATAGACTGGTCAGTCATTATCTAATATTTATTTCTATCAATTTGCATTGCTAAAGTAGGTACTGCAGAGCGATATAATTTAGAATAATAAAAATTATTATTGCATCAACACGCCAGATTCCTTACGGGGTAGGCAGACAGCGTCGAATGCCAAATATTTGTCGTGTTTTTGACGTGCTTCCTCTACATAATTTAGAAAAAAACATTATTATTGTTGATACTTCATCACACCAGGAAAATAACGTTAAGTATGTAAGGATAGAGAAATTTGGCACTCGGTTTTCTCTGCCTACGCCGTGAAGGGCGTGGCGTGAGAAACATGGAATGAACTTGATAAACCACAATAACATTGGTATTGACGTAACAAACGGCCAATCCGAAACATTATTTCGATTTAAACTGAACTTATTTGTGGTAAATGGAAATTTGGTTACGTTAAATTAAATTGGAAACAGTCGACCGATTCTGACAATGATCGTGGTTTATGAAATATGTATACATAAGTAATGTTACATTTAACTTTTAAAATGTTGGTACTGCCAATGAGATGTTAATGAGAAGAGCGGAGTCTTCTAATACAGGCACAACAGTGCTTAAAAGAAGACTAGCCACTATTTATTGCGACATATTATTTAAATTAGTTTTCACCAATCTCTCGTTGAAAATTCCTCGATAAAAAGAAATTAAAATAAAAAGCTTTGTGTTTATCGTCATATATGCATTGTTTATACATCATGTTTTACGGGAGTGATGAATGTAGAAGTACATCAGGTCTGTACGGATAGATGACTACGAAGGGGTAGGCAGAGGTGTGTTACACTCTCACGTTTCACCAAAAGTATATACATAGCTTCTTATAAAAATAATATTTGTCTTACACCCGTTTTCCCGACAAACTAAGCCTGCACTGCCTAGCTATATCCTCGTATTCTGCAAGGTATTTATTAACAGCCAATGAGCACGCGTCTCTTTCCCATCTAAGACAGTCTTTAAACATGCGTCACCACGCTGCTCCAGTTTAATATAACAAGTACAATTAATATTTTACCTTTCGATAATCCTGATGTGATCTGTATCAGCCACACATTCAGTCCAGCGGCCGACGTAGATGGAATATTCGGTGTCGTTGGTATCTGCAACAAGAGATAACACATGAAGTAATCGAAGGTTCTAGAAATGTTTTAATTGTGTCCTTATTATTATTCGTTACTATAATGTCTTTATTGCTATACTATTTTTTGATAATGTTTACATTATAATAATTGTTGTCATAATGTTAATTAGTGGAAGTGGATATCGTTCTAATTAATAATAAAATACATCTGTTAAATGTTATATTTTCTAGGCCTAATTAA
>DWEE01003870.1:0-10141 GCA_018245755.1 Parelbella macleannani
AGCGTGGCAAAATTCTGGGCTAAAACCATTTAGGGACTTAAAATGTGTTTGTCATCGACACGCTAAGAAGAAGAATGTAGGTATATCTTTGCGAACGTTATGTACACAATATGTATATCTTGCTATACCGAGATCCGTTTAGCTATACAATTCACACATTTTGACGATGTAAGAAAGAGATATATGCTATAGTTACGTGTGTTGTGACACTAACATTGGTATAGAAAAGATATTGCAATATATCCCAATATATATAACATGCCGGGCTGTAATATACCTATATTATAACTCCGTCTGCTACGACCTTTACACGCCACATAGCACATATAACAAACAGATGCGTAAGCCAATCTTACTTTGCACTAGATCACGCGGGCAAAAACGATTCAGTTGACAGGGTTGACATCATTTAAAAAATATATATACATATAAGCAAATTTACGAATAGGTACAATACTTAGCAACACACTACACTCAATATTTTTAGGGGTAGCAATTGAGATAACCTGTTATTTGTACTACACTATACTAAGATTGTACATCGCGAAAGAAAACACTCAAACACCACCTGTTACTACAGATATTGACTTACTTTCATAGACGATTCATTACCTTACATACATACCATTACATTACCACGCTTTGTACCAATAGGTACAAAGCGCGATTTGTATGTATGTATGTACGTTCTGTTTAAATATAACTCGCCTTCCTATTTCTAGGACCGAAATCAGTATTTGTCAAATGATCGGTACTTTCGCTGTGTGAACATACTATTCAATCCTGTACAATTCTATTTACTCTTCTTCAAGCAACAAAAAAAACTCTTATTTGTCTATGGTAATCGTCTGCATACTTCTTACTCTATTAGTCCTATTAATAGAGTCCGGGCTGAGTCCCTCGAGTAATTTGAAACTCAAGTTAAAGCTCCAGTATTCTGTTTCATACTTTTTAAACTTTAATTCTATGCTTTACTGTTTTTTTTTTCTGTTTCCTTTCTTTTTCAGTTTTCCTCTTTCATGTTCTCTATCTGAAATAGCCCGGTAGAAGCGGCTAAATAGCTTTAAAGTAGACGTCCTTCACTATCTCAGATGTATTTTTAATGTAATTATGTCTTTACCAATAAAACATACATTAAAACAATTAACAATAGTACATTTACTGTACATGTACAAGTTGTAAAAGAAACATTAATAGTGTATTTTGTTCACCTTCACGTATTAAGATATTTAGTCTGGTTATTGACAGAATATTATTATAACATAATTTGCATTATCTTAAAAACGTTTTTATACCAGTTGACATCCCTACAAGCCTGCAGCCACTTGCTGACGCTGCATATCGGGTGGACGGTGCTACGGAATCGCGTTACTTTCCGTTATACGTGCTGTCTTGGGAATATTTCCGTCATATTCTATTATATAGAGTAGTATTATATTGTTATTCTACAGGGTACCTGTGTCTTGCTCATATGGTAGATACAGAGGGCTGGTATATTAGCTAAAAACCAGTTTTCATGTTCAGGTTTTCATGAAGTGCGCAACGATTACTGGAGCAAATTAAAAAAAGAAAAATTGTTAATTTCGCCAAATACATCAATTTATAATTATCGTATAAATAATCTCGTCGACTGCCCGTTAGTCGAGTGGTTGTACACGCGACTGCCGAACGGGAGGTCCTAGGTTCAAATCCCGGGTCAAGTACTATTGGAATTGTCTAATTTAGAATTTCTAGGCTTACCACCTATCCCATAGGACTTAAATGTAACGCGTGAAACGTGGAAATGTGTTACAATACTCTGCCTACCTCTTCGGGATTACAGGGGTGAAGTTACGTTTATGTAACGTTATATAAATAATAATAATAATTATTATTATTATTATATCGCCAATGTCATTATTAATATCACAACCTCAAAGTACACATATTAAAAACGAAAATTGCGTAACTACTTTCAAATTTACACGAACAAATTTACGTCTGACAATTTTACAAGTAACACACGAAAGCTGCAAATGCGTCTCAGCAAAAAAATAATCGAACAATAATCCTAGATTCGCGGCGTGCAATTGCGTCTGTCTGCTTTCACATTCGTAACGACCCGTGCGGCCAATTGCTGTTCACGCTCGAACACAGCTCAGTTACCATTCATATCTGCTGTACCTGTTCGATTATTGGCATACCTACTGAACGATAGACGATAGCAAGGTCTCAGTTGGAACATGTAATATACCTAAAGAATGTAAATACAGTACAATTACTATATTCGAGACACCATTGAAGACTTCAGTTGACGAAGGTGTTTTGTTGCTTGTTTATAAATTTGTTGAAATTGGTTTTTAATACTTATCGGTGGTAGCGTATCTCTTAAACAAGACACCATCGTACACTATCTTCATTTATGTATGTATTTCAAACAATTTTGAAAGACAACACGTAGGAGGATAACATTTTTCGTTTATGTTGTAAAGTGAACAACTTAAAAAGTCTTACATATCACCTTCATCCATTGACTTTTAAATTTAAAAGCAATAAATAAATATAGGTAATAAAGTAGCATAGCCGGCAATCTACTGAGAAGAAGTAAAATTGGAATACTACACTCCTCTGCCTACCCCTTTAGCGAAATACAAGTGTAATGTTATGTTTAACTGTGAGCAGAGTTTGCTTTGATCTTTCCAAAAAGAATCTTCTAGATACGGACCCCAACCTCCTGCCACATGACGTGGTTAACAGATAACTTCAAAGATAAAGACCAAGACAATAAACGTCATTTCTCTAACAAACAAAATTGCGGCCAAGGTGAGGTTAGCGACACGAGCTGATGACTTGTCAACAGATCTGCGGTCACCTTGAATACCTTTTGTCTAGTTTAAAAGGCTCCTATTTTTAAGCGTTAAATTTATAAAAAAAACGTTACATCACACCTGTAATCCCCGAATTGGGCAGAGAACTGTATGTAGTACACTCTCATGTTTTATCAATCAGATTTACGTTCCACTATGGAATGGATGGCGAGCCTATTGCAATGCCTAGTAAATTTATAAGTATATCGTATCGTATCGCAAAGAATATTCCTAATGTTTGGTATATTTTGGTAGTTGACATTTTTTGATTTGATTTGATTTTGGCATTTTCTGCTACTAACTGTAAAATAATGGCATTGCCTGCCGGCATCAATTTTTCCCGATTATTCAACCTGACATTATTCAAGACAAGAGTAAATCGGCTCTTTCTAGACAAGTATGCATCATCCTAGGCTACAACTCTATACTTCAAATGTGTGCCTTTTGTTATTTTAATAAACTGTTGCCTTGACGTACCTATATTGTTGTAACATTATAAGTGATAAATAATTTGTTGAGTGTTTTCGTTTAAATTTAAATAACTGTTATGAATGTCTCCTGTAGATACGATTTGTAAGTTTTCAACACGATTTATAACTTTTCTAAGTCAGTAAGTGAATAGTACGAATCGTAATCATAATTATTATAGTTCTTCGGAACAAGAAGAAACTATTGTAATAAGGCATCGTTCAAAAGGCCGTTTCCCCATATTTCCAAACTTTTTTTGACACTTGCAATTCTTGGCTTATTCCCATTCTTTTGAGCAATCCTCAGACAAACCACTGTCCCCCAAAAATAAAAAATTAAATGGAATGATGAAAACGTTTTATTATAGATCAATTAAAAAGTTTCAAAATGACACAAAAAGAGAGATTTATTCAGTTCAATATTAATCTGAATCACACGAACACAAAGAAAAAATTACTTTTTTTAGGTCAAGCAAGGCTAGATGTGGTGCAGTGACGATTTTAGAAGTCGCCACTTAGTTGTCACGAAGTTGTATTACATTAGTTTGATATTCTTAGAATGGCTACATATTATACGAATGTGTCAATGTCATATATTAAAGAAAAGTGTTTTATAAATCTATTCATATCAGCAAATAAAAAGAAACGTTACCTAAGTATAATTTGAGACTGACAGTCATAGGTAACATAAACAATTTTTCGTGAACACCTGGATTTTTGGAATATTGCAACATCATACATGCTCTGATTTTTACTTGTGTCGCTACCTTTTCAAAAAATAATTTTTAGGTTAGGAACAGAAAAATGTTCTACATAATTTAAAAATATTACCGAAAAACTACTTTCAACGAAAGCATTCTCCACATTGAAAATAAATGAAACCTGTTGTTATCTCACAGCAAATAATGAATGGCGCTGGAAGAAAATCTAATTGTCAGAAACAAAACGCTGGGAACGAGCCTGAGACCACAGCATCACCTCTAGCACCACATATTGCGAACTTTTGTAGGCTATGGGAAAAGATACATAATGTCTTCGCACGCGTACACTATACCAGTATAGCCATACGTCTAGTTTACAACCGGACTAAATTTTGACAATACATTCTTACCTATTTCTAAACGAAAACAATATATCTAACCTACCTAACTCTATTTAATAAAAAGCTAGAAGATTCATTATGCTATTAGGTAGAGTAGGACAAAGTCATTCAACAATTTTGAGAAAATGAGGTCTATTCTTTAGAACTCATAATGTATATGTAACCAACCAATGTGACAATTGATACAAGAAGGGAGGCATTAGTTACAAACAGATAGATCTGTAGAATGTTATGGTGATTATTTATGGGCTATGGTCGGTGTTAAGCGACGACGAATATAAGCATTATTACCACAATAACTATACATATGTAATTCAGATCGGTTTTCAAAAGATAATAAGACAACATAGATAGATTAAAACGTACCCTATTACGCTACAGAAAATATACCAATAACAGATGGCAATCCAAAAACAAATTAACGGTTATCTTATCTTATGGAAATACTCATTGATACCTCAACATTTGCATCCTTATAATATTTTATAAATTATTTTCAAATGCATTTACTCTCATAGAACGATAAATTTCAACATATAACGCATAATTTACTATATTTTTAAGACCCCAAGGTCATTTTTATTGTTTAGTTATGCCTTGTCAAGCTGAACGTAGGAATGGTCGCATTATACAGACGCCTGCAACACTGGCTGCCGACGATCTTTGTTCGATCACCACAATGAGTTTCACCTAGTTATGAGTGAATTAATCATTGTTTGTTGCACATCTACTGCAGTGTATTTGCTACTGTACTTACAATTTCAAAACGATGTGTGTAGTTTATATTTAAATCGTAGCGCGACATCTACCCAAAAGTACCTATGTTAAATTAGCAGGTTACTGCCGTACTCACTGGTTCAATTCAATTTTTGCAAAAGTTGTCTGATAGTTTATAGACAAAGTGAAAGCTTTAGTGATTTAGAATCCAGCCTTTCACTCTGAACATCCCGTGTTTAAATCCCAGTGCGCAGCCCTTTTTTAATAATATTTTAAGGTTTCATGACATAAATATAACTTGCTGCAACGGTGAAGAAAATTATCGTGGGGAAATCTGTACACCTCAAAGCTCTCCATGATACTTTCGAAGACGTGTTGTCTGCCATCCGGCACTAGGGTAGCGTGGCAAACTATTGCCTTAACCCGTCTCATTCTAAAAGACCCGTGTCCAACGACAACAAGCGCCGATGTTGGTACTCATACCAACAGGTTTCTAATAATGCTATAACCATAATATTACGCCTATTTTCCCCAAAGTGGTAGGCAGAGGATTGAAACGTTTCACCTGTTGTTTTATACATCCCACGAAATAGCGGGTGAAAATTATATAATACAAACAGCCAATTTCATGGCATATTTCATAAAATACAGTGTGTATTACGAAAGTGTTCATACGTATAGACAAGAGAAGGTTTTTGAAAAGTGCAACTTTTTTAAAAGGACTACAAAAAGCCAAACAATAGTGCGTCGTATCTGCGTTGCAATGCAAGTGGCACGCAATACTGCTCCAAGAGCACTCCGCCTGTTAATAACTGCCACGAGAGACTCTCCTCTTGGCAGTCCTTAAGGCATTCCGGTTCAGTCCTGCCGAGAAACTCGGAACTAACAACTGACAATGGAGTTTAGTTGTTGGGGGCCCGTCAGACTAGTTCCGTACTTGAAAGTTAAATAGAAGTAACTGGGAAAGGTATTGTTTCTATGTTACATAATGTAAATGAATGAATGAAAAACTTTTTTAAATTGATGTTGTACTCAGCCATTTAATGTAAAGTAGGCCATTTTAACTTCCACGTATCTTCAATAACCCTGTGATTAAATAAACAAACTAATACAATTAATTAGAACCTTATATTTTTGAAACGTGTTTTTTTATTTATGTTATACAAAAGTGAACACGGAAGCTCATAATAATAAAATATCCAAGATGTCTGTCATAAAATGTAGTAGTTTAATATTTGATATCTCGAGATAATAATATTTACACTGGTCTGTCCGCTTTCAAGTATAAATCAACTTGAGACTTATTAAAAGAAAATAAACATTGGGCGGAACGTGGTAGGGTAAATAAGATAAAAATATCACGAGTCGTGTTCAGTTCACGAGGGTTCCGCATATAAACAGCTCTTAGAGATAAGTAAGTGCATCGTTTGAGTTTATAAAGCTTGGCGTGACCAAAATGTTAAAATACTTTGTCACTTTTGTTTATTTATAAGTTATCAAATTTTTGATATATTTAAAAAGTGAATAATACGAGGTTAGAGCTGATAAAATCTATATATTATTATTAGTTTTTTTAATGAGTGAAAATAAATCTTTGTAGCCATTTTTAAGAAATTGCGCGCACAAAAGATTGTAAGACTTGGCATGGTTAAAGTTTGAAGGAGTGCACAAAGCCAAAAGTTGATATGTAATATGTATTTCAAATAGATCCTTTACTTTTAATTTAAAACTAATATGTTTACACTGATACCATCGATGTCCTGTCGTCAATTAGTAGTAGCTTGAGCCTCTAAGTTAGAGGTATGTCTTATAGAAGTGTACTGTGGAAATAGAACCTCAATAACGTGCATATTGTATTTTTTAAATAGTTGAATTTCTATCGCTACTGGCCACTAATTTATAAAAAAAAACATTTTTCATTGTAATTGTAATTGGATTAAAATTTTAATTACTTACAAGCCAAACAATTGATAAGATTGTATGGGACACATAGACGAACTGACGGGGAGGAGTCTCCGAAACGATAAATGAAGAAGTAAGACAGATTTTATAAGAATAGAGATATTTGCCACTGTATGCCCTCTGCTTCACCCATAAGGGACCTGATTTGGTGATATAATAATAATAAAATTATTTACATGAATGGAAACCAAAGGCTTCATTGTATGGAACTTGCCAAATGGATAAAGTTAACCTTATTTTCATAAACATTTTTTTCGTCTAAACAGATAAGATAAAAACTAGTTTGAGTACATACAAATTACATAGAGCTCGTAACGTCTAAACATAACGAACTTTATAATTAAAACATCTAGTGGACATCTTTTCGTCTCTAATTCTAATTTTTTGAGGCTACTCAATAATAGCTTATAGGGCCTGGGAATGAAGCCCAGTACCATTTTCTCAGCAGCCACGTTTGCAACCAGTGGAACAAGGATCCAGTAAATTTATATTACGTATTTATATGTGCTAAACAGTTTAAAATCTACTATATCTATTAAAAGCGCCATTAAATGTTTAATAGTTATGTATGCGTTCCTTTGAACTCGAGCGGGCAATAAAATTAAAATTTTATCAAAACTGGGTCGTGCGTAAGCAGATTCAAAGATTACTGAATTTCGCTTCACGGTTTTAATGGGATTCAAGAAAATAAAACAAGCGCTTAAACTCAAATTTATTACAAGTTAATATGGTTACTGATAACTATTAAATCAAAGATTTGAAATCTGATATCTACATATATGAACGTTCTCAAACACCATATTCAAAATGTATACTTATTCTAAATGAACGGTAAGTCACACCTTAGGTATCTTTTAAGCAAACACTAAACATATTACAAGAATAAAATTAATTTCTTTCGAAGAGTAAAATATTGTAGGCCCTATTATAGCATCTGCAATTTTAAACTTATATAACTTTTGGGAAAGGTGGGTTATATTCGCCTTTCGGAACATCTTGTTCGGAAAGGATAATAATAAAATATATTATAGTAAAAAGCTCTTGTTTCGGCCAGTAGATGCAGGGATGTTGACTGGATTCGAATTAGGCCAAGGTCGGTATAGCCAAGAGGCCAGAGGGCGAAGAGCGCGCGAATATGGCGAATTGAGTTCGCCGCTCAAAGTGCTTTTTTTTTAAATTAGATATACGTAGGCCATTACATTTTATCTCATCAGCTATTTTAATTTCAGTTCATATAAAAATAAAAATATATTGGTAATCATTAGACTAGTTAATATTTGACATTGAATAAAACAAGTACGTGTACCAACGTAATATATAAATCATAATTAACGAAATTCGTTTTGTGTTGCCTCTTTTAAGTATGCTTTTCATAATTGCAAATATTATATCATATTGTATTAGAATAACTTATGGAAAAAAATAATTTTTAAATATTCCACAAGAAACAGATTAACAAGGCGAACTATACATATAGGAAAAAATGTTTGTTTATGTTTAATGGACCATTTAAACATTTAGCCTGTGGGGGGTAGTTACGGGGTTTTTGTCTATTGTTTATAATACCCACGGTATGATAATCTATGAAAGGCTACAGGCGGAAGCCAGATGCAGCAAGCCAAGGACAAGGCGCAATGGCGCTCGTTAGACGAGGCCCTCTGTCCAGAAATGGACTAATAGGCTGATTATGATAACATAAAAATGTTGTATGTTGATATCTAATATAATAGTGTAACTAAAGCATTTAATTAAATAATAAACATTAAAAAATTAACAAATTTTTTAAAATTTCAAATAATCATGTTTATTTTTCTATTTTGTACCTTGAACATAGACGTTTGTTACAAATCTTAAGCACAGTGAGAATAATTTTCGTATGTACATATATTGCTAGCTTTATTGAGCTCCATCTCATAAAGGTTGCAAGCTTGAATGTTGGAAAAGATAACGACCCTTTCTTCCGCGCCAAAACGTATTTTGGCGGAAATAGGTCAAGGCTGCCACTGCGGTGTTTGGAAGTATACGCCACAAGGATTACTAACTGCCACTAAGATTAAAAAATGTATACCATTCCATTCTTACGCAACAAAAACACGAAAGAAAATCACGTGAGGTGAAATAATCGGGAAAATGAAAAATAGCACGGGTTAGTAAATTTATTAAAATAAACATGAGTACATTACATTTTAATAAAATATAACGCAGTAATTTTAAAAAAGCAAATCATGCAATGTATTGATACAATTTATCTGTGTCTCAACCTGGGGAACAGAAGATGGCATGAATAGAAAACTAAACGGAGTGGTTTAAAAACGAAAAATAAATAAGATATATAAGAAAGCATAGACAAAGCGTAATCGTTCATCAATAAGTACAATAGAGATATATATGAGATAGCGTAATGACCCAGTTAAAGTAAAGATAATATAGGCATACAATAAATTGTTTCAGGTTGTTTATAAATACACGAATGGAATTATATAATGAAATGTATTTTAATGAGCACATTATGAGGGTATTAACGATTAGGCGGGTAATTACGGCGTGTGAAAAGATGTCGTAAAAAGTGGAAGATAATTGTTATTAGGGGTTAATGTAAATTTTAGCTTTAATTTAAATATTTGTTACAATTTTGTACTACAAAAATTTTTTGGCTATTTATTTAAAGTTATATGATGTATATCATTCATGTTACATGTTCATTTAAATATAAATTTTGGGGCATAAAATTAATTTAAAAACAATATACGTAACTTAATTTAATTCTTTTTTGTTATGAACATTATACATCATGGAATATTAGTAATGCAACGAAGAATAACGTCTTGGAAGAAATAAGTAGATACAAAAAGAATGAATGAATACAGAGCCATGAATAAAGAAAAGTTGTTTGTTAGAACATTATACATAGATATGTCGACGGTAAACAAAAAGAAGAAGAAATATAACAAAACATTGTTCAACAACTTTGACTCGTTTCTTTTGAACTGACTGTCAAAGGTGCTTTATATATATGAAGTTGTTGCGTCGACACTTGCATAATGCGG
>DWEE01003871.1:0-10141 GCA_018245755.1 Parelbella macleannani
GACGACTGTGACGATTACAGGAAAAATATTATGAACCTTTTTGTTACAGTAGTACTAAACAGTTCCACTGGCAAATAGTGATTGTTATTAGCTTGCTATGACATTAGGTTCTTTAAGAAAAGCGTGAAAAGAGTTCTGCTTCAATCTTGGCAAAGCATTGGTAGGTCCTCTGGTGCTATACATATTCATAGGCGACAGTGATCACTTATGATCGGGTGGTCGGTCTTTTTAACAGGTTTTTGATTTATAACTAGGAATATAACACACATCGAACTGTTCTTGAATTATTTAGAGCCTGTTCTGTGTGACCGGACATCAATATGCATACATTTCCAAGTACATATTCATATGTGTATGTAGATACGTTTGCACCCACGCATTGATCAAATACTCAAGCTTATCATATAAATATTAGCGGAAATCGAACCGACTGTTCCCGATTAAGCAGCCAGTTTCACTACTCAACAAATGGCTCAGTCGGTGAAGACATAGAATAATATGCTGAACTACATATTTAACTGTCATAAAAAACCTTAATATATGTATTGGAAAGCGTGACTTGATAATCAATATTATATGTCGCTTACAATTCCGTTGTAAGCCTCAAATCGTATTGGCATATATGAATATATATTGCTTTATCATGAGATCATCGTTTGCTGACGCGGAGCAGGTCTCGCCGTTTGCTCATGATACGTATAGTAAAAAAATATCTAAGTAAAGATCACGTCCAAACGGCGCTCTTTTTGAACTTGAGTTGATTTTGCATTGTATAGATGTATAGAGGCTATTGGTAAATAGCTTCACCACTTAGTAAAGTCGTGTTTTTCAAGAATCTTATAGTATGTCGCTAAATTGGAATGTATGTATATTGTTCATAATCAATAGCCTATTCTAGACATTTGTGCAGACCATATTTATGTACATGATCATACAGAACAGACATCTTTAAAAGCTTGTATATAATGAGCAATGGTTTCAATTTATTCGGTGATGGCAGACGAGCACATTTCCGTTGCTAAGTAGAATATTATAGTCTTACTTGACGTTCGGGAAATTATTACTGGAAAACATGCATGGGTACGCGTGACTTTATGAACCGCTAAGATAGAGAACCGAAACATAAAGGAAAAGAAAAGGTTTTTGGATTCTCAATTTTCCGTCGTTTACACTAAATTAGTTATTAATTGTATCTTCTATTACAGAAACTAAAATGTATATATTTTATATTGAAGCGCATTTTATATTTTGGCGGTAAAACTCATCTAGAAGTTTGGAAAACGTTTACGAATGGTACTACGGAAAATTTGTTACGTCATTTCGCCAATATATGCGTAGGATTTTAAACACTGCAAATTCATAATATTAATAAAATTATTAGTATATGCTCACGCCAGGTTCCTTACGGGATAGATAATGCGAACGGAGTGCCGAATATCTCTATCCTTACATACTGAACGTGCTACAACATTCATAATTTACATTGTGTAAATAGAGTTATTATTATTATAAAAATACAATTAATGCAGGTGTTTAAAATGTTGTTCATGAATCCAAAACGCCGCTACGTCGAAATATCTCACGTGTGTTAAGGAATGTGTAACACGGTTCATGGCGTTAGTAACGGGTGTATTTAAATATGAGTATTTAAAATATGAGTGTTAATCTCATTATTATATTTTACAACGAGAAACTTACTAATGTTATAAACAATGAATTTTGTACCGAAAATCTAATTCTTTTCCTAACGGTAGAGTCGGCTAGTGGGCACGTAGATTCTATCATTGTATATATCACACTGCATGTATGTAAATTATTTATCTATGATCATCACGGTGTGATTATCTCTAGCTGTGATATAAGGACTGATTATTTGACTGTAAGTTTTTCTCCAATTTATTCAACGGTTTGCCTACTAGCACAATTACAATTATTCTTGAACTCTATTTTATGAACTTTTTAATGAAGGTTGTTGCTTCATGAGGCTAAATATGCTCCATTTGTATGTTAGTGTGTTTAATAGTATAATATTGATGTATGTTAAAGTTTGCTGTATTACGGCAAAAATAAGTAGGTACGGTTTTGGGGATTTCGTACCAGTAAAAAAAGATTACAAACTTTCTTTTTACCTTTTTAACTTTTTTATGGACCAAATTTTTAAACGCATCTTTTTACTTAATAACGCATGTATAGAAAACAGCAAGATGTGAAGTTTATTGTATCTAATGTTGTTTGTTATAAAAAAGTCACGTGCCTGGAATCGAACTTAGCACGTCGTAGCAGTTGTAGAGGGGTTAGAATTACTACGGCACGACTATCGGCGCTACGAGTTCTACAATCCCAATGATTGTCAAATGAGTCTCGTGGTGGCTTTGTTCTTCGCAGTGACACATATACCAAACGAGAAAATAACCCAATATTTCATACTTTATGGGAAAACTTCTGGTGGCTTGTGACTTGCCTTGACTGACTCATTTTGGTACTTTCAGCAGTCTCCAGTTCTGAGAACCCTCGATGACAGGTCTCATGTACAGTCAACAAAAAACGCTGAAGTTTCGTGATCAAAATATCACTATTCATAACCTGGCGTTTAAAATAAAGATTTAACAAACAAATTTATATTTACAATACGAAAGGAAAAACTTAAATATTCTACCGAAGATATTTCTTAGTAACTTTGGACTATAGTTACTGGAAAAAATATTTGAACTAAAGACGCATAACTTAATAGGATAACTGTAGTGTACATGCTTCTAACAAGCACATATCAACCCTGTAAAGTTTCCTCTATTACTTACTGGGTAAGCTTGTATAAGTTTTCCTTTAACGAATAGACAACGATTGGTTTCTTAATAAAGCTGTATTAGTACCTGTAGTTAAATTGTTTTACAGTCAATAATGTATTGTGCCACGACGGATGTTTGATGGATTTTAACTTATACCTTAAGTAATAAATGTTTGTGATTAAACCAAATGCTGTATAATCTGCTTTTGATTTAATTTACTCGTGTTTATTACAAAAAATTCAAGTTTTTTAAAATGTCTTATCCTTACATTGCTATCCGAGTTTGATTATGGCCATCTATTGGCGGCAGCGGCAATTGGCGACTTGCTAATGTTTTCATTTAAAAGAAATATCAAAGTAAAGCTAATGTTCTTTGTACTTTCAGCTAATCGCGTCACAGCGGAAGCGATATGGAAAGGACTACAAATAGTCCACACAAAAATGCTCTTTGAAAATCACAACAATCTCTTGCGGCGAACCTATCATAATATGCGGGAGTCACGGAAATACGTGATAGCCCACCCTCTACCCCGCAGCCGGCATGCTCGACACGAATCACTTGACATTGAAAACGCATGCCGGCCAAAGCTGTAACACCCGAAAATTGGGGGTGACCAGGGCGCACCCATCGATCCCCGTGGAAATGGGGTCGACCCCCCACACGACCTTGAGACCCGGAGAGGCTCGAGCTGCTCCGAAAACATCCGAACAGTTTCATTCATTCGCATCCATTACCCACGGATAGGACGAACTTGGAATATCAACTTCACGCTCACTTTACTAAGAAGCCGGTAGAAACTTCGAGAATTTTTAAACAACTAAAACAACAATTGAACAAGATACAATTAAAAATGATTATATCGATACTATGACTGTTTTAATTAATTTAGTATTATAATAATCAATTTAATCGTAAAAAAGCTTTAACATAGTAACTTGAAGTAAATTGCTATTAACATTATGTTAATGGTTTTGAAAAAATAATTTAATATTACTATAACAAGTTGGATCACATTAAACGTTCCGTTTGTAAAAACAAGGAAGCGCTGAAACAACGACAAGAATCGAATAAAGTGTAATTATCGCCCTGAAAATGTTAACGGTTTTCCAACATTGTATAAAATTATGCATTGTAATTGTGATCTTGAAAATTATCATTTACCTCGAAAGCCTAGCAGCTAATACAGGTAGAGTTAGACAATGCGGGGTCTTCTTATCATGCCCTGTCAATATTTGCTTATTAATATGACCTTAGGTAGTTTTCCGTTGCACTGATAATTATTGTAACACGTGCTGTATCGCACTTCTTTATATCTTTTATAGTTCATTCGCGAGAAAAGAGTTTGGAAAGTTACTACAGATCAGAATTTGTAGGGGTTTCCAAAACCTCGTGATACCTCCTTACACATCCTGTTAAACATGCAAACTATGTTTCTATTTTCATCATCTATTTCTTCCTGTATTCTTTACGTTGCATAAAAATCATTATGAAGTGATGAACAGTGGCGTTTTCTTTGACGTTCATAAAAGTTACTAGATTCAGGTGAAATAAAGATTTTTGGGGCATGTTATTTATGTGAAATTTTCAGTAATACGTAAGTTCATGACTATTTGATCCTCTTGTCTTTTGTCAAAGAGGGCTTGATAGAAATATAGGAATATTTACCCAACAAATCGTCTCTTTATTTAAAAACATAATTTTACCTTCTATACTTTTACGTTGGATTTATTATAATTATGCATGTAAATTATCTTAATGACCAATATAAAAAATGGGAAATTAATGTTAAAGATGATGTTTCAAGCATCGCGGCGGTTCCGAACCGGTATACTAATTAAATTAGGTATTTCATGCAAAATTATTCACAGACACGATTGCGTTGCCACCGATCATAAATTACCAGGAAGTGACCAGTTTTGTTCTTATTATATCTGTATACCTGGTGGTCTACACACGCAGTTCCTGTGTTCATAATAATATCTTGTTTTGAGAATTTTCTGACTCCAAGGTAGGCCTGAAGAGACCTCGTGTTATGGTAATCGGCTAATAAAAAATATATAAATATATATGTAGTTATTTAAATTCACACCAAGTTACTACGGTGTAGGTAGAGAGCACCGTTGTGCCAAATATCTCAAATCTAACAAAGCTGTTTAAACCTGACCTAACTCTGATGCTGGCATACTTATAATAAATATAACGAGCACAAAAATATTGTTTTTAATAAAAATACACGGTTATATACATATGAAACGCATGAGTAGATAAGAAATAAAAAAGCCAGCTGAGGAATTTGTGTAGAGTCGGAATTCGTTTTGATTGTCTCCGGTAGCCGCTGGGTGACGTAAGGCGATAGTGAAACAGTCAATATTTGATATGCAGCCATTAGTCGTGGCGATAACGCGGACAAGTTCACTAATGAATAGGGGAAACAATGGTACTGTGCTGTCCCTAGCACCAGTTAAACAAAATGCAGTAGTTCAAGTCGGTAGAAAAGGTCATAATTATCAGGTTCTCTCTGTTTATTGCTGACAGTATTTTCAGACTGAAATATGTCTATACATTATTTCTGTTACAGTTTGAAGACTTCGAAAATGGCGTACTTTTATAAAGAGAGCGAAGAATGTATTATCACGCCCCGTCTGGTAAGGTAGAGACATATTTTTGCATTCGGTCTCCTCATTTAATTACTTGAGGGTACATAATTTATAAACGTTAGTTTATTAATTTATCTGTCTATAAAGTTAACGTGTGCAGTTTTTGTTTTTATGTTAATTTGAGTGAAATTAACTAAATTGGTTTAATTCGATTGATGGATTTGTCCTGTCTTTTCGTTAACAGAATTTTCCGATATTTTATTAAGCAAATTTTAATGCATTTAGGTAAATTGCAGCAAATATATATATCAATATGTATATCAAAATCACGACCGTGCGGTACGGACATTGATGGCTAAGCAAATATAACAATATGGAATACTTTCATACAAGCAAGCAAACAACATTATCTGACACGCACACTTGTCAGATATAGGATATTATATTGTTGTATGTATTTGAGCTACTGTATTTGCTGTACTGTGTCCGCTCGACCAACTGACGGTCACGAGTCAAGGCTTATAGGATTTGTATTCGATAAATTGTTCGCGCTGGCCGCAAAAATACGATCAGATAAATCTGACGTCATTGTCACATTGATAAGGCTCAAAATTGATAAGACCATCACTTTTGATTTGACATAATACATTATGTACATCCAAGTAGGTACATATATTAATCTTTTTACAATATCGACACGTGGCTTCGGTTTTCGTTTTTATCAATTTTGCACAAAGCAAATATGAAAGTAATCAGCAGATTAATAATATTAATTTTGTTCGAATGAAACTAATTTTCCCTTGCATTCCGCATGAACGATATGGCGTTTTTACTAACACATGTCAGTTTTGAACTGAAGTAACTTTAGGTACGTGTACCTACACGTCAACACAACACAACACAACACAACACAACACAACACAACACAACACAACACAACACAACAGACTACACGATAGATAGTCTACCTACCTAGGTAGACTATCTATCGTGTAGTCTGTTCTCAAGACTTAGAGTAATACCTTACTTTAAGATTTTTGCGTAGTAAAATTGAGCATAGTTATACAATAAGGTATTGATGCAAGATATCGCCTTGTGTTTATTTTAATAATAACATTAAATTAAGTTAACATTGCGCATTGTAATGCACTGAAAATTCGACTTTTTCATGACTGTAAAACCATGTGCGGTTTCAGCAGTTAGAAATATTTAGTATCTAGTGTTGACGGATTAGTGCTACACCTAAAGACATTATCTCCCTTTCTCAAATCTGCAGAGGAAATTGAAGTCCACGATGACAATAACAGAGTATGAGAGATGAACGTTTGGGTTGGAGCGTATCAACTTTTTCGCAGTGCGTGGGCGGAGGGGCGGGCGGTGGGGGCAGAAGGTTATCAGTCATGATAAGAGCTCATCCATCACTCGACGTATCTATCACAATTCTCGAAGACGCAGACGGAAGATTTTGAATATATTACATATATGAACAGTCAACCAAAACACTTAGGTATCAACGTTTCTCTGTAAGTATGTGTTTACGGAAATGCACTTTTTTAAAGTACAATAATATCATTCGATATTTAAAACTGGATCGTAGTTCGACTGTCTATGGTTGTGCGTTTACTTTTTTTTGAATCTTTCACTTCACCTTGCCAGTAACCATATACAGCTTTGTTTTTAGACTTCGAGCTATGTTTGAAACTTGCGTTGAATTCGTAATATTTTTAAGTTTTAATAATAAAAAACACCGACGTATTATTAAGCTGTAATTTATTCTTATCTTTGTTTGCAATGGACTTGAAGATAACAAATAAACACAGCGTTTATAGTGAATAGTGAATTTCTATAACTTATGGATATTTTAGAGTTAGTAATTTGCTTATATTCCATAAGAAAATCCAAGAAACCATATTCTTTGGTCAAGAGCATGGTCGAGACTGAGCGACATAGTGAATAGAAATATTCATTCCAGTATGGAGATCACACAGATTCGGTCTATAGTGTAATTGAGCTTTGGATGTCCAAAAACGATGTATGCAGTTCTAACAACGAATATAGCCCTTATGAATGTAGCCCTGAATATAGCCCTAGCCTATATAACCCTTAGGGTAACAAAGGCACCCGAATTTCTAAAGAACTAAAAACCCACTTTAAAAAATTTAATGTCAATGTGACCTTTCAATATTATGGTATTAATTTATGTTCTCAAAAAATCAATTAATATTGAATCTAGAGTAAATTTTTTTCATTATCTCTCTAAAAACCTCTTTGAGTGCCAATTTATATTAACAAAAGATGCCATCCATTTCTTTATTTTATTCAGTCCTTCAATTAGTGAAGAAAGTATAACAATACATTGAGTGCTATTAATCGTTAATCTGTGTAATAAAGGGCAGCCTGACAGACCGACTGACTGAATGAGTGATGAACTGACTGACCCACAATTGAATTGAGTCGAAAAGAATGTGTGGATCGATCCGAATTTGAAATAGACAGTACTGTTAGCGTATGCAACCACTACCAGATTAGGGAATTTTTGGGAAAACTACGCGAAATTGGGAAATACAGGAATTTTAAAGAGTATCTTGTGCTACATCTGTAAGCATTAAAAAGGGCAACATTCAGGCACTCTATGAAAGATCTATTCAAAATACTCTACAAGCATTATTAACTTCATCAGTCTCAGTCTATTGTTGGACAAGCGTTTTACAAGCTATCGTTATAAGTGTTCATTGTAATATTATTCGTGAATATTTTACAATGTTGGAATTCAATTCAGTTCATTGAAAGTAAAATACGACCAATTTTACTATCGGAAACATATTTTACGCCAACATTCTGATATCTACCAATAATGCCTATTAAAATAATGACGGAGTAGACTAGTGAGTAATAATACAAACGCTATAAATACTACTTTTAATTAAATATGTGAAATGCTTAAGTTAGAATGTTAAATTATTTATGATCTAAATTATTTGCTTTAAATTATAGTTATTATGTCATATATATATAATATAATTATTATGATGATTTAAATTATTTGCAAATATTCAAAATTGTAAGAAGAGTAAGACATGCCTTAACTAAATTAAGGCTAGAATTTATACATTGTTCGTTCGTCATTGTCATTAACCCTTTTCTCGTTCCACTGTTGGTCACGCGTCTCAAAATGACAAAGACTAAGGTCATAGGCTGCCATGCTGACCAAGTTCGAGATGTCAAATGTTACACGTCTTAGAGAATATTATAGAGAACTCTACGTAAATTTGTAAAGAACGGCCGTGTGTACCAAGTATAGGAATTCTAGACCCTTGGATCGAGGAACTGAAATCTAAATCAGTAGGCCAAACTGTTACGCGTAATTTTGTTACTGCTGTAGAAGCAAGAAATTTAGTACTTATAAAATCATAATGTGCTAAAACATATGTTGGACCTATATTGTAAGCGCACACAAATTTATAACACGCAAAAACATCTTGAGTTTTAGTATTCTACTTGAATTGTATTATTGTTCGTACCACCCGCTGTTACGCAATAACTCGTGACTCTTATTACCGGCTGCCTCAAATATTATACGTGATAAGTCGCACAATGTCGTCGCCCGGATTGAGACCTTTTACACTGATATGTAAGGTTCACATTGCTTTGGACATTCAGTTAAACGCTTCCTTATCTGAAGTGAATACTAACACGCTTTTTCCTGCACTTTTTGTGTGTAGTCGCGAATTATCAGCTTATTAGTTACAACTATATTAGTATTATTATTTGGTGAAATTTCATTGAAAATATCTAGGCGAATGTAAATAATTATGCTTCTAATTATTTTATTTACAAGGAACAATTGAAATTTAATGACGTACTAGTCTTTTTAATGTGGAAATTGGGTTCAGTTTAATTGTTCATGATTAAATACCGGTTATGTTACTTGAAGCCTCGCCAGCCGACATATTTATTGGTACTAGTGGCCCAGTAGCGATCGAAATTCGATCGTAAATCATAAAAAAACCATTTCTAATGTCAAAGACTGCACTTATATAAATATTTCCCCTGCGCTACATTGACAACAATTATTATTGATGTCTTATTGACGTCTCAAGTCTGACATTGACAATGGGAAGGTAAATAATAAATGGTTTATTTAATTCAATTGAAGTTATACATATTACACATACATTAAATATTAAAGACAAACAATATTAATCTATTGTCAATTTGACCAGACTTTAACCATGAACGAAAGAGTAGGTATATATTATGCTTGACATTTTGTGACACTACAGTCAAATAAAATTTATCAGTTGTCAGACTTTAACCACATAGGTACATGAGAGGATAAGTGACAAATATTTAAATCTATAATAACTTTAAGTTGGGAAAATAAAAATTTATGAAACTGCATGTTTGATAAGACAACCATCCCCCTTATTTATACTGAAGTGTTTTATTTGTATATTTTAAAGTTTCTCTGATGCACTTTGGCTAATATGTCTTAGATTTTGGTATACTTATTCTTTCCCGAAACTCACATAATTAATTTTATCGATAATATAGACTTGCCTAAAATGACTAAGTTGTTACTATAACCTCTTTTTAAATTGTACCCGTTGATACACGTCTGTATAGTGTGGTATTTAAGAATGTGTGGGTGCAGTAGTATGTGTTGCACTTTTGTGGTTAATTTAATGTATTTTTTAACCATTATTTTAAGAAATATTAGCAATCTGCGCTCCTTCTCTATACAAACTATAAGTGTAC
>DWEE01003872.1:0-10140 GCA_018245755.1 Parelbella macleannani
TGTCAGAGCCTAGAGCCCACAAATCACTTTCTTAAGTTGCTTAGACTGGATCATTTACAAAAGTCTATATAATATCACAAAAAGCCTTCGTCATGTTTTGGAGTTAATAGTTAAAAGACGGAATAAAAATGAAATTTATTTTATATTTTAAAAAATGGTACAATAATTTAAAAAATAGTATAAATAAGTGTAGGAATTAAAAGAATACAGGAGTTAGTCAATTTTAGGGTACAAAATACAGATGCGACGGGATCAGGCAATAAAAACGATTTTATCATTTATTTTTCTTACTCATGATGTCACATTGTGCTTTCGAACTGATCTTATACTTGAGATAAAACTAGACGTTCCAAATTCACCATTTTGTTTTCATTCAAAATAAAAAAGACCATAATGAAGTGAATTAAGCCACGGAGGCAAGGAGCACAGATGCTAAGAGGAATCCAACTAAGATGGATAGCGTCATTTTCCCCTTCATTACCCCATTCACTGCGCGCACGAGCCTCAATACTCCTGGAAGTCAACACGGAATACATGATTCGTGTGAAATTCAGCTCTTTTTTATATAAATTCTACGTAAACTGTACAGGATGAAACAGAAAGTGATAACGTCATTTGTTTGTATAGAGCAATGTAAACTATGTATCTATAGACAGGTAAATCTATTTTATTTGTAAAATGACACGTGGATCTTACAAGCATATGATAGACTTACAACACTTCATAAATGAAAGCAGCAAGAATGTATGTGTATATGTTGACGATTCAATATTGCCTTTATTTACACTTTATTGTATTACTTAATGGACAGAGTTTACCCTCGGCATAAATGAGAGTGCGGTAAGTCTATAAAATAATAAAAGAAAAATATGTGACTAAATGAATTCATGCTCTTAATCAGATTAATAATTTTGTGCCTGCTATAGATACTTTAATAACCATATAAATAAAGAGAGTGATAAATATAAAGGAAATACATCCGGTCAATAAAGATAGAAATATTTGGCGATCAGTGAGCCGTACCGAAAGGTATCTGGCTTAAAGATATAATAATAATAATTAACAGACAAAAAGCTTCGCTCGCACGATGAAACATTTGTGCCATATTTACACGAGTGTTTCTCCATTCAAAAATACATCACGTAATTGAACCTGGTCGTTGTTGACGGATAATAGCTGTAAATCTGTGCTCATCAGTGCACTTGAAGAAGTTGATGATAATTGACATGTAGTAGCACCATTGATAAACAAGGTATGGATGGTAGTTATCCATACCTTGTAATACATACGTTGAGCTACTTTGACTACGGAACATAATTAGAACAGTAAGACAACCATAACAGGAAATAGAAATGCAAGAGAGAATAGAGAGATGAAAACATATTCCTCACCATCGTCGTCGTCGTCATCAATATCATTATTATTATTATTATTATATTATCAACGTTTTTATGGTTCCACTGTTGGATACAGATATCCCCTTTAGAATGAGAAGGGTTAGAGCCATTTAAACCTACGCGTTGACACATAATATGTACATACATTGATCATTTTGTATGTGTATCAAGGGAGCCTTTGAGCGGCGAGTGTACTCAGTGAGCGTCGAAGAGCACTCAGCGCGAGAACTATCCAGTTCGGGAAATCATGTTACAGGCCGCGGCGAGGCTTTCCACGCGGGATTCATATTCGTACACGAACAATGCAACTAGGGTTTCAATTAAATTGGCATAGAAACATACAATGCGTGTTTAAAATTGCTTAAATCGAATGCTCTTTTGCAAAAGAACATAAAATTGTGTGATAAAATGTTGTTGTAAATATACGATTGTTAATAATAACGCGGAATTTCTTTGCGTATAAAACGAGATTAGGAAAGTAACAAAAATAGTATATAACAGTAACAAAAAACAAATAAACAACAAAAAGAAGAACAATCAAAGCGAATGAACAACAAATTAATAAGTACAACGATAAAAATAAATAAACAAAAAAGTACAATAACAAAAAATAGAAAATGTGCATTGATAAAATAATCAGTAAACAATTTATGACTGCATTGTCTGTTAAAAGAATAAATAACTAGTTAATAAATAAAAAATAAATAACCAAGTGTATAACACAGTTATTAATTTAGGTGTTCCTTAGATATTCAAAGTCCGCTAAAGAACGTTGCTAAACGATCAACGGAACTGAGTCTTTGCTCAGCGAGGCAGTGAAGAACACTCACTGTGAGAGCTGTCCGATTTGGTAAACTCAGTTACGGGCCACTTCGACCTGGCATTAGGATAGAGGTTACCGGCCAAGTACTTAGTTAACCCGAATTGATATTTATTACCGCAGAGTTAACTTCTCGAGACAATAATTATTTTATCTGTTATTTAATACAATTACAATAAATAACAGATAAATGTTTTTTGGTAAAAATGTAACAAAAATATTAAACGTTTAATGTAGGTACATACTCGTGCATGTACGAGAATTCTATACATTTGCTACAATTTTTTTTTTCAACCCTTTGTTTTTAATTCACATAACAATATGTACGAGTGTTTACACCTCCAGTGAAATTATTTTGTGATAAGCGCAGTATTTTGTTTTATAATGATATCTAGATTTATACGATATTTTTGTATCTATATTAAACTAGTACGTAGGCACATCTCACAAATTGGACTAAATAGTCGAACACTGCGATTATAGGTAGGTGCTGATTAATAGTGTCGATTGTTACTTTGCAGTGGTCACCCTTTGCCATAATTATGTATATTATTATGTAATTTGCAGTAACCATACTTTGTACTAATCGGACTTTGCAATTGCCAAACTTGGCGAAAATAATATATTTAGCGATAACTCAGTCCACTGCTGGACATAGGGCTCCCCCAATGAGCGCCATCGCGCCCTGTCCTCGGCTTGTCGCATCCACATTTCACATTCACCTATAATTATTTCAAAACTGTGCAGAAGTTCGAACAATCTATCACATTTGTCTGTAAGGCAACCGCCTACATATTATACTCTCGCTGATGTCGATACCAGACGTAAGATGCTCATGACTGACGGGCTCTTCAAGTACACTTAAGTTCGAGATGGCCGGCTGATGGGTCGGATCATAATATCACACAACCCACCTTACCTTCTTCCTTACTTATACTACAAAGCCATTTAAACATCCATTTAACAACGCACCGCCCGCGAACATTAAAGACCACTCTGGAAGATATGACGACACTGCATCAACATTATAACGTCTACAGCAAAAGCCATTTGATTTTATGTTTATTTGCTTTTTCTTTATTGTTTAACTTTGACTAGGTTTAATAAATGGACTTAATGTTTAAAGTCATTCTAATAAACGATTCAGACTTTAAGTGAGGATATGTTTTCGTAGTTAGGCAGCAACGAAAACGCTATGTAAATGAATACAATTAAATTATTAAAGTTGTATATGAGTAGGAGGAAATTGTGTTTATAAAATTCACAGGTATTCATACTTATTGCACATTGTATTATTGTATACATATTATTTCGAATTTTTAAGCGTAACACCAAAATAAAACCTTCAAATTTGAATCCTGCTCAAGTATCGGAGTTCCGTTCAAATTTAAATTCCGAACACAGAGTTACACACTCGGTCGTGACGTTCTACCGTCGATATTATATTAAGATCCTCGCCTTTGTTGGCCGAATACTTGTGGAGCATTAAGGTAATTGAGAACTAGCAAATCAGGTTACGCCCCGAGCTATTACGGGCTCTTCGTCCCACGCCTAAGTATATTACAGGCTATTTATCGTGACATTGAGATTACAGACTCATCAACGCACGCCAATGTCATCAGCGAAATGACGGATCGTCCAGTATTATACCTTCCGATACCCCGCAGAGACCTGCTGTATTTATTCACTGATAATGGAGTACCGTTGGCTGCACAAAGGTACCATAACAGTATATTATATGATAAGAAAAGTTTTCGCTTGTTAAGAAATGTACAGCGAATTATTTATTATCATATTTCCTACAGGACCGGGAGCTATTTATATTGCGTTCTCCTACCCCACTCTAGAATCAAAATATCTTTGATAAAGCGGGGGAATTGTGGAATAAATCGTCCGTGCAACGACAGGAATCGCGGGAGCGTTACCGGGATGCTGGGGGAGTGTTTACATACATGTCCATTGGAATGCATTTGACCATAACAGGGATAGGTACAAATTCCACGACGTCGTGCTTTGTTCGCAATGCGCTGAGGTACGTCTACCAAATTTTGATCAGCAAATTATAAGTTCATAAACATCAAAGTTCAAATAGTCAATTAAGTTGAATTGATTCAATTAGTGGCATCGAATTACTTGATCCTAATATCGCAATTTTTCATCGTTACTGTGGTTTCTTTTGAAAGTATGAAGGTTTAAGGCCATACTCTGCGCTACCTATGTGCGGTTGGTAAAGAATTTTTAGGTAGTGCAACACGTATAATATGTCCAATGTTCTTACAACACAGATATTTATTCATAAAATTCTCACATAATATATTGAATATATAATTTGCATCATATATGTTCTGCAGAAACGCGAATATTATTTCACCATACAAGTTTATACGTGTCGGGTTCAGAACCAGTCAATATCAGGAACAAAGTAGAACAAGGAAGGTAACACAAAGCCAGTCTAGCAGACCGGTGTTAGCTCTGGAGCAGTTCAAAACTTTACAATGTGTATCGATCCGTAACTCCTAACATCATATTAAAAGAAAGATGCTATCCGGAACAAACAGACGAACTGCATTATCGCAGCCGCCCTTGGACATTGACTCACGGTACATGTATCGGGGTAAAAAAAATATTTTCTTTATCTTGGGTTTTCTCGATTTCTTGCTACTATCAATATTTTAATTCCCTTAATTTTCTACTACCGTCATTAATTATACGAGTAAATCCATTCGATTGCTTTTTAAGGACAATTGAGTAAGTGAAATATATTAATTAAAATTACTAACTTCCATATTACTGGGAAAATAACTAAAATAAGAACAAAAAAAGGTGCAGTTTAATTTTCTGAAAGGATATTGTTTATGGAAGTTAATTAACTAACTTACATAATTTTAACAATAGCAATATTTACTCGAAAATAGCATAAGAATATAAAAATTAATACATAGTAAAAGGTATAGGTACCTTTAAATTTTAAAGCTGAAGACAAATGAATATTTCTTACAAACCACGTCGTAATGTCTCTACGCTCTTAAAGAAATGTATGTAATCGAATATTCTGGAATACATGTTGGTTTCATCAGCAATTGTTGATACATTGATGATAGGGTATCGTGCGGGGTAGATTGAAGAGGGGTAGCGGCCTTTCTTAACTGCTTTCCGCTCGTTCGCTACTATATGGACATTAATAATTATAAAATTTTTTTTTGCACAATTAACGTGCCACTGCTGATCGGTTAATTAATGCACATAGTTATATTATCGTGACAATAGAACTTTTCGAGCTGAATTTTTGAATGAAAAAGTTTTGGATTTGTCGTAATAACACATATTTCGTAAAGGAAATATGTTCATAATTAATTAAATGTACAGTTCACAGCTAAAGTAATGCATAAAAACAGAAAACTTACCACATTTTTGTAACAACTCCACACTCACAAGTAAATATGGCGCAATGACACATTCGAAAATTTTTTATCTATATAACTATGTGAATAAATTATTGCTAAGTAATTATATTATTGGTATGATACTCGTGATGTTTAATTAACTATTATTACCAGACGACAAAAGTGATAAAAACCATTTCAATTGATAAATATATTTCTCATGTAGCCTTATATTTTAAGACAAGCACATCGACGTATTTCATGTAAATGTCCTACTTCACGGTTCTCAACGATCTCAACGACTCAGGCAACTTTTAGTGCGTCTTTGATATTGAAATTTTACCTTACAATGAATCATACCAATTCCATAAAGGGAGGAGTCTCCAGCTTCTATTTTTTATATTTTGCCAACAGGTGCTGTGGAGGATGTTAATTGAAGCTGCAATAAAAAGCAACAAGCTAGAATACTTCAGCAAGACATATTATATATTGGTGTGTGTGTTTGAGTGTGCATGTGTGTGTGCGTGTGTGTGTGTCTGCTTGTGTGCATGCGTGTGTGCGTGCAATTATATAACAGATAAAGTAAGTCACCAATTACTGTGTATAAAACAGTTCCTAATTTATAAGTAATACCAGCATTAGATCTAGAAACTCTCCTACGAGTAAGTTTTTCTTCGCTAATCTTTACACACAGTTTCATTTGGGTATGTGAGTCTAGAACTATTGTGAAATAGTTTTTTTGTCACAGCATAGAAAATATATTTATTTACAGAGAAAAATATAGTTAGTATTTTCTTAAATGCATGTTTTACTGCGAGAAGATATTTTTGGCTTATTTGATCAACTGTCTTATTTTGCGCATTTCCTACAGGAACTTCAGTAGGTACACTGTGGATTCTGCACAAAAATTAGATGTCAGCTCACGTTAGCGTCCCAACTATTAAATTTGACTGTTGCTTTAATGCCCTTCATCATCACAACTCATCATCATCATCATCATAATTCATCATCAACATTTTTTGTTTTCAGTTTTGGACACTGATGTCCTTTTAACATCAAAAGAATGAAAGCCATGCCTAACACAGATATGGCAGTTCATAGACTTACTTATGTGATATCACATAATACATATATTATATCACATGAGATACATGTAACATCATATTGTGAAATTTTTTACGTGATATCACATACTAATATCACGTAATTTTTAAATGAGAATTCACAAATGTGTTTTTATATTTATATAAAATAAATATACTATGTCGCTCACAAGTTTTCTCAATTACCAAGTAATTAATGTTCACATTACTTTCGCGCTTTGAACGTAAGGACGTTCAAACGCAAATGCCATAAACTAGACATTTAATTATTTTCACACTAAATGGTAAATGTAATTTAGAAAATTATCTCGTATGAGGGTTATGAAGTTAAAAGTTACGAGTATAACAGTATGTACGAGCCCTCCGACGTGTCAAGCTTTTAACAGACTCCTTAATTTCTCTTTGTGAAGTAAATTAAGACATTAAATCGCTTCGCAGGGTGTGCACAGTGATATATGTATTATGAAACACGAATTCGTTGACGCGTATGTGTGGGTACCAGTGTAACAGTGTTGATATAAGATCGTGATAAGTAATTGTATGAGACCTGATTACACCGCATTTGGTTCCATTTGAAAGAAAAAAAAAATAATAATCAAAAGTAATTTGCGATAAGGAAGTATTTTTTATTATCTACATATTAGAGATTTTGTTATAATTATAACAAATAGATAGATAGAAATTATGAAATTATCCTAAAATTAACTTTACGAAGATATATAGGTACTGCAAATCTCACGCATCAAAATGTGTCCTCTTGTCGGATCAAATGTCCATTGTTGTGGGCAGTGGTACCATTGTTGTTGAACAGATGACGGCTCTATCGCCTGAATGGCAACACTATCGTGTTTGATAGGGTGTTGCCACCGCTAATAAATCTTTTTTTGGCTGTATGCCTTTTAAAACGAGGCCTGAATTTGACTGAAATTCACTTACATTTTACGTAGTTTTGTAACTCGTACTTTTATACTTTTATTAATGTATGTACGAGTACTTAATACATAAAATACTAACATAAATATTGACGGTAATAAATACTGACATAAAAAAAAACCAAACAATTTATTTTATTGCATACTAAAATACAATCAGAAAAAAAAAACAATACAGTAGCAAGCAATTATAATAGGTGGCCATATTACTCAAATACTTTTAAATAAATAAAACGAGAACATAAAGGTTTTTAATGTTTTATATAAATTCAGGAACATAAACTTAAAATAAATATTATAAATATAAAAGTATACTTTATAAAAGACAAAGAAATGTATGGCGGTGGTGGTATCGCGAGCTCTTTCTGCAAGATTCAATTTTAAAAATTGTTCCTCTCACCGAGTCGCATCCCGAATATAAATGTCTGAGAGTTATGAGTAACGTTGCCTAAGTATTGTTTAACAAAACTTTAAATCCCCTCACTGTGATGTAAACACATTTTGAATATTGTTTTATTATTTTATATCTCACGATAAATATTTGATACAGATTAATAAATAGAACAGAGTAATATTTTCCGGCTGCCTCGTTGGTGTAGTGGTGCCTGTAACATAAGTTTCAGGATTCGAACCGAGCGAGGGCCGGTCAATTCGACGTACCATTACGTTTTTTTTAAATTTGTCAGTAGTAGCTCGAAATCGAGATTAGTTCTGATAACTGGTAAAACTTGAAAGTACTATATTAGTCTGCCTACCCGTTCGGGGAAGTGCAACCGTAATATTATGTGGTAAAATTTCGAAGTAAAAATAGTTTTTCACAAACTTTATCATATTTGTTGAAGTAATGATTACGAAAGCCCAATAATAGAATGAGGCGTATCATTAAAAAAGCCTTTTCATTTCTGTTAATAACACTGATAGATACTGCGGTACGCGTAACAGTCGTTACCGGAAATTGAATGAACTATCGGGGGCCGGACACTGACAGAACACTGCATGCTGACTGACACACTATCTGTCCATCGCTCTCTCGCAGAAAGACGTCCATCCCGTTCAACTAGTAAATACCCCTGAGCTGTTGAAATTAACCGATTTCCATTCGATTTTACGTGTAAGCTTTGTTACCATTCCTATTTACCATATATAGACGCTTCGTTTGATATTACAATGACATAAAACATATTGTGATTACAATACTGATGAAGCCCAGCAATACTGATGAATCACAGCAGAGTACATTAACACGCTCGATGAAAATCGAGTTTCTAACTGTACAAAAATGTCAGTTCCTGTGGCGAAATTCGCGGAAATTGAATGAACTACGCAGCGCGGGCGGCTACAGGCCAGTACACGGTGACTGACGTGCTATCTGTCCATCAGACGCGCGTACAAAGACATCCATCCAATGCCCGTAACTACATTCGCGGCTACGATTCAATCAGAAATGTGGTCAACTTTAGCTAGATAACGTGTAATAGTTGGAAAAAATCATTAGGCTTTTGTATGCCACCTGGTTAATGAAAATGGAATTATATCGAAAATGAAGTTTAATCGAAAATGGAATCATGTTTCTCTTTTTTTAATTAACGCTTTTAACCTTTTATTCAATTATCAATTCGAGTTTTCTAAAAAAAAAACATTTTTCGAACAGTATACACACGCGTGTGGTTTAAAATAACAAGTGTAACATAAATTCGACGAATCTCTGGAGGATCGAAGTTTCCATTGATTTAAATACAAATGTTCTGACAACGTTAATTAGATAAACATTTTACCGAAAATCCTTACACACATGTAATCATTCCCTACGGTTTATTTTTCCAAAAATGCTTAAAATGTTTTTCGTATACAATTTTATAAAATTTTGTACGTTATTCCCTATATTAATATTAACGTTGATTAGGTATATAATGTTAATTAACAAGAAATTAACATAATCGTTATTATAATCAACGTTTTCATCGTTCCACTGTTGGACGAGGGTTTTTTTACAGAATATAATGGGTTGGGCCAAAGTCACGTGGGTCAAAGTCAAAGTGGATAAAATATGAAACCATTTGTCTTCTTACAATCTATATAATATTTTATACCAATGTTTGTAGCATCACGCTTGTAATCCCCGAAAGGGATAATGAATAAGAAGTGTAATAAGTACATTCTCACGTTTCACCAGTTACTATTGTCACAGATCGAGCACAGATGCAGACTCCGAGCCACTAGTCGAAATTTCTGCTAGAAAATCTAAGTTAGAAAAATTCATAGTACCCCACGTACGATTCGAACCCAGGGCCTCTCGTTCAATAGTCGCGCTAGAAACCACTCGATCAACGAGGCAGTTAAAACAATATTTGATTGATAATATAAATGTGTCATAATATTACACTTATGATAAAATATTTAACATCAAAAGTAACTTGAAGTCAAACAATGTAAGATTCCCAAACTAACACAAACTTTATCATAACTCAAGATGTTTCGGTAGTAGTCGTACTTACTTAGTAATAG
>DWEE01003873.1:0-10139 GCA_018245755.1 Parelbella macleannani
CCATTTTAGGCTATTATGGGAGTTCCGGGTTTAATTTCTAAACGTAATTTTTAAAATTACGGGTGTTTATCATTTCGTGTTACCAACAATACGCCTCTTAATATCCGTCCATTCTTCGTTAGGGTGTGTGAAGTCTGACAATCTGTTGTTTTAAACCATAACGTTATCAGAGGCTACAAATGTCACTTGTACAAGTCAAGTCAAGGGCCAAGGCTACAGTTGGTCAATAGATGTAGAAAAAAGGTAGTTGTTTTTTTGCTTAAAAAAAAATTTTTTTTTAATATTCGAAAAGGCTGAACTTGTAATTGTTGAAAGAGTCGAAGAAATTATATTGAAAGTTAATGCAAAAGCAACTCAAAAAAATGATCAAATATCTGCTACAGTCATTTTGCGATTGCCATCTTGACATGTCATTATAGTCAGCATAAAATGGGTCTCAAAATGATAATGCTCCCTCAGGAACGTCTATATATTGAAAATACGCTTGAATATAGAACTTTCTGAAAACAACAAGGATGAAATTTCGAGTCAGTTCTTACTACAAAGTAAACCTAGGTTCATCATTTTAAGCCAATAACCATATAGGAGTACACATACAGTAACATAAAATGAGTACTTCATGTCCGTAGAAGTTTGAGGCGTCACAATCGGGCGGAAAAGTTATTGCAACCGTTTTTTGGGACACAGAGGGTACTCTGCTCATTGATTATAAGGAAAAGGGTGTTTTCATAAAGAGAGAGTATCACGTCAAATTGTTGGAGCAGATAAAAGAAGTTTTGGAGATAACAAGGCGAGGAAAATTAACGAAAAGTGCGTTACTTTGGCATGAAAATGTACCCGTACAAAACAATCATGTCATGATTGCTTAGATATTTACAAGTTTTCAAACATTCATTGTACAAGTAAAACTTAGCTCATTGCGGTAAACATATTTTGTTAGCAAAATTTAGAGAAATGATGCATTGAATTTTTTTGCGACGATGAAGATAAATTAGTAAAATAGGCAATTTAGAGACAAACAGAAAACATATAAATATACATATATCTAAAAATTAATAATGAAATAAAATGTTGGGTCACGCCCTAAGATTACCTTACTCGTTACATCACGATCTCTCCTTTAGTTTCAGACCATTTCGCCGGTTCTAACGTTCCCCTTTGTTTTTGAATGTTTTTTTCCCTTCCGAGATAAGGGTATTGTTTGTAAGAAAATGAGTTTCGTATTTAGAAGTTTACATTAACATTGTTAATCACCACGAATCTAGAATAAAGCTATGTTTACTTTTGAGGCGGTGATATTTTTAAAATATTGCCCATTATACTGTTAAAAATAATGATACAATGTGTTGGTAAGACTCCATATGAAATCCTTTGATTTCAAACTAAGAATATTCCGTGTCGTAGTTACACGGCTTATAATTTACATTAATACATAGTCCAGACAGAATGAATATTCTCATGTTTGTCTCAAAACTATCTGCGTGAATGAAAACCAAACTCACAACGCCTGGACCAGTTATCAGGTTCAGTAACGATTAGACCATCAGATCAATATATTTGATAATTATAAATAATATAGGTACATAAGTTTAAATGTTGTAGTTCCGTTCAGTTCTTCAGATAACAGTGCCGTTCATTAGATGTCTTCTTTTTCGTATTATTCACTGTTAAATGTTTTGGATTGTCTTGTCTTGGATTATTTATGTACCAGGGACGAAATTATTCCAATTATTGTTCATTGGCTATCAAAGAAATTAAAATTTATAAGGCCAATAAATTACTAAGCGGCGTTGTTAATAATTTCGTGCTCAGAATTTAAAGCTCCCGTATTAGCAATTGTCATCAGACGCGAGAACACGTTGGACACGAGAAATAAATTAACACGTTGGATTTAACATACACTTCATTTCAGAAAATCATTTTGCGACTATTATAATAAATCATTATACAAAGGTACACTCCCAGGTAATAGTGGAGTAGTGCCTTTTTGATAAAGTCCTTACGTTTTAATTTTACAAGCCCTTATTACATATCATGAAAAGAAATTCTCCTTATTTTGCTATTTTTTCCGTAAAAATGGAACTATACGAGTAGTATAAAGTACGTAAAAATTGTTATAGATGAAAGAGAGCTTAAATATACGAGTTGTGCGTATATTTTATGTCCTACATAAAAATCAATTTGCTTAAACTAACCTACCTAATATTTTTCACCGCACAGGTGCTTCCAACATGGGCTTTATGTCTTTTATCAGCGCGGAAAGTCTATAAGCTTCTCCGGAAAGAAAGGAATGAGAATTTTATGATGATTACACGTATTTAAATTTTTTCTCAGTTTAAAGTGCTTCTCTTTAAGTAATAATGTATTTAATAGGCACGCAGTAGACATAACTGACCGTTGCCGTCTATGAATACTTCAAACCGATCTCAAACAGAATTCTGGGAATAGGACTGTTAGTGTTAGTCAGTCAAATATTTTTGCATTTCAAACCCTATGAATACAAAGAATTTTTTGTAGTCCTCGACGCAGGATCTACGTATATTCTGAGTACTCAGCTGTTAACAATAACGCCATAGGTATTTTTAATATCATATTAAACTTAGTTATTTTTTTCGGTAACAATTATTAAAACTCGTTGGATAATTGCAGCTCTGCCTAAACATCTTTTCTTCTGAATTCTTCCCATGCTTTTGAATAAGCCAAAGTCCAACCAAAGCAGTAGATCAGTAAATTAATGTTGATAATATGCTTTTTTGAAACCGTCAATTTAATCAATACCCCATCAGCACGCAGTGGACAAACGTGGCGAAGTACTCTTTAGAGCAATTTTCTTCATATTGGGCAAGAGCTCAATATGAAGAGAAGGCCATACTCAACACTAATATAATTATTATTGCAAAACTCTATATGTATGGACATAACTAACGCTAGTACATATACAGATATGTATATATTTATGTTATAATAACGTTCCCCTATCAATTTTTCCGAAACGAATGAGATATCTTAAGGACCACAGGTGTTGGATTTTCTTTTATCTTTTCCATGAAACGTAATGAAATGGGGTGGCTTTGAAGAAAATATTTTCTGTGTAAACTTTCAACGTAGAATCGTTTAAAGGCTGCTCGTGCATGAGTTGAATAAACGTTTTCAGAAGCCTCTGCGCGAATATCTCTCTTGTAATTTTAGTGTGTTTATGTTGCGAATAATTTGATCAAGATATGAGATAAGTGGGGAAGATAGAGTAGGGTAGAGTATAGGATGAGATAGAGCAGGATAGAGTATGATAGAGTGAGATAGTGCAGAGTAGAGTTGTATAGAGTATACAAGCACAAAAGTGGGCAAAAGAAGTTCCAATGCTGCATTTATTTCTGCAGTTAATTGTAACAATAATTTCAATTTAACTTTCGCGTATTATGTATCTGAAGACAAAGTATAATAAACTAGGATAGAGTATGATAAAATATGTAGATATTATAGGTCAACAAGCGTTACATATATTCTTGCGGCTAAACAGAAATGTGATAGGCAGACACAACAGAGATACCACATCATAGTACTTTTGGATAATAACGCACCACGTATATTTGATATCTAGTAGAGCTTAATACGTTTCGAGCTGGATTCAGAACACTGGCCAGGCTCTATTACATAAAAATGCTGTCAAAAAGTAAACATTTAATGGTACTGAATTTTTTACGTATTTTTAAATAGTAGTCAATATAAAATATACGACTATAAATTCGGAATAAACATAAGAGCAATTGGAATTATTTCAGACTTTTCGGTGTAAAATATGTCCGAAAAATGATTGGGTATTGAAGCGTGAACAGATAGTATAAATCATTTTTGTTTCGTCTGTTGAATTTTTAATACCTCGACTCGTGAGAATTTATTTATCCAACAATGCCCTTACAGCTTTGTGGTGCTGATGAATTAAAAACTCTTTTGTATTTTGAGCAAATTTATTTATTATGTTTTTTTGGTGAAAGCAACTATACTAAAAAAACGGTAACTGACAAATTGTACTAGTGGTTTTTTTTTAACTAAAAACAACATTATTTGATCCCCGGGACGAATTATGAGTCGTAGTTTTAATTTATTTGTCTTTGTTGGGTTCTCGTTTAATATGAACATGATAGAAAGACACACTAATCTTTGATAATATTATAGACGCGTAAATTATTTTGATCCCTCACATTCTGTTCATGTGTTATTCAGTCCATCCACTAGTCCGCCTGTATTTCTGTCTAGTAAATATTATATATTAAACCGACTTTAAAAAGTCATTTAATATAAAGATTATCAGCGCTGACAAAAAGACAAAGTCAATTTGTTCACGGGGCTTATTCTATTTACCGTAACAAAATGAACATTATACAATTTTCACGAGAACAAAATCATCCAAAAAAGTTGTTTAAAATCTATGAAGGTACTTTAATAAAATAAACCCACCCTATATGTTACTACGAGTACCTACAACAAAGCGGGCCGACAATGGATAGTTTTTGTACCTCATTTCTTTCCTTAAGGATATCGACCCATTTGTAACTTGAGCGAAACGGCACATTCTATATGTGACACAGATGTTATTAGTACAGTTGCCTGCAGCTTCGTGACTCGATTAAAACAAGTAAAACATAAAAGAGTACTTATTACAACACATTTTTCGAGTTGAAAATCTGCGGAAACGTAATTGGTCACGTAACTTTGACCGCATTACCGCTACTCCGTCGAAATTGTTTAATCCATCCATTTCTGTTTTATATTTTAAATTTCTCTTATTGCTATCATTATCGTTTAATTGTAGGTATATTTTAACCATGTCTTATCATTATTATTGAAATTTAAATTTGTCTAACTGTTTATCGGTATCTAATATTTAAATCTTTCTTATTAATAGTATTATCTATTTTTATAAATTAAATTGACATCAGAATTAATTTTTACTGTCTCGAGAAGCAGTTAGGATGAAACTTTCTTTGGTAACTCATAATTGACTTACTCTAACTGGTAAAGGCATGACGAATACCTTATCAGCTTGGATGTCGGATTGCAGAAACTTAGGTTACACTGCGACATATTTTAAGTGAAAAGCTATTTAATTTTATATTGTTATTTAATATTTATCTAATTATTATACGTTACTCATGTATTTATTATTCCATTTATATTTTTGCAGCAGCCAACGTCTTTCATTATCAACCATGGGTGGACTGACGTAACAGTCTCAAAATAAATAAATATTATGCCCAAGTTGTTCAAATTATAATTAGTTATACATTAAAGTCTATATTACCGTACGATTTCGTTTTCAGAAATGCTCTTATAACATTTCTATTAAGTTCCATACTGAATGTATCTCATATCTTCATTGTGTTTGCTGAGACATATATTTTTATTACGTTTCCCCAACAGTTGCTGCTAATGACCCCGTGCGCCATATTAAGAACTATTATTGAGGACAGGATTACAATAAATCGTGTTTATGGTCTTTATGACCGGTTCGGGTTACTGTTGGGTCGTGACGTCATTTATAATTTTGTTACATCAGTAACAGTTGTTATATCTACGAACACTTTCGATAAAGAGTTATCCTCCTATATCCTCCATCCTATTAGTTCTGCAATTATGAAATAGTTATTTACTCAGTATATAGAATATTATTAAGTCTTAGTACTATTAATTCACAAGTATAATATGAGTTAAAAACCAAAAAATCATCATCATTATCAGTCTGTTTTAGTCCACTACTGGACATAGGCCTCTTCAATATCATGTCAAAAATATAATAATACATAATACATAATACATCACGTATCTTAAAGCTTTTTTGATTAACAGTTTTGGAAGGATCAAGTGAGGTTCCTAATTTTAACAATAATGTTAAAAGTCTCATTCGCGTATTGATTGAAATAAGTACTTAAAGTTGTTGGTCCTCCGAGGCGGTTAAAAAAGGAAATCGTCGTTGCGAGAGCCCAAAAATAACCCCTAAGGATTTTCGATTCCAGCTTTATTGTCTTTCGAAATAGATGAACTAATCAGTCGAAAGCAATTTGGGTAATCGAAGAGTAAGCGAACAAATGTAGTTCACAGTTGTCCAGTGACAAATGTATAAGGACGCCGTACTTCATTTAGTTAAGTGAAGGACGAGTTGTTTTCTCATTCCCACCCAATATTCAATTAGTCAGTCATTTTTTTATTCTCATTTATCACTAAGCTTATCTCTAATTTTAAGAATTTCATCTTTATTTATACATAATATACATATGAGTCAACTATTGTGAAACGACTTGAAATTAGTCATAAATACTATTTCAACTCGTATTAGATATTTGATGATTAATTGATCTATCGGCTTAACACTTATATTTTGGGGTATCCCTTTTATTCTGGAGCCTATTCGAGTTACTTCTACAGTAGCTCTCGCCCATCGCAGCGTACACATCTATAATTTGATCAAAATATAGTAGATAAAATCAAGTGCAAACCAATTTATCTAGAACTATATTAACCTCAGTCAGCAAATCTCCTTTAATTCCACGAAGCTCGTGTTCAGTTAACTAGCGGATGTTCTCTTTCAGCATATAACTACTGAAAGCTGTAACATGTTTAACATTTGATATTTGTTTAGTAGTAGTACTGTACATGGTGTTCTAAAACAGTTATAACTGTACTTTTGTATGCACATCTCTGTCTGTCTGGCTATTTACGTTTATATAATATATTTACCACCTTTATTACTTCAGTTGAAAGAAAATATGTTGGACCTTAATGTTTTTCTACTTGACATATTAATACATATTTCATACGAATATCAATTATATATTTTACCCTATCATCATAAACCAAGCTATGGGCAAACTTTCATTCTGTACATGTCTACGTAAATATTTTAATACGTATTAAAAATTCCAGTGGAAGCTCAATTTGCGTAAAACTGAATCGATTCGAAGAAACTTTCATGTTTGTTTAGACCTTTTTGTAAAAGGGGTGTACGGTTGAATTTTTGTTTTTTTAACTGAAATATACAAGGTTTTATCGAAAGCCAATAGCACTAATTCACCCGCTGGGCCTATTTCTGGTGCACTGTTGTATTCTGCGCCGAACACTGTTGTAGTCGACCACAGTAAATTTACAGACGTTCCAAATAATACACGCATAACTGAGCTGTTGGTTCTGTAGATCTCTCTGACCGCTGATTCTGATGTTGTAGGTTCGATTCTCACCCAGCTCAAATATTTGTGTGATGTTCGCAAATGTTTGTGCTATATTGGAATATAAAATTATCTATATAAAGAAACGTGGGAGTGTACTACACTCCTCTGCCTACCCCTTCGGGGATTACAGGCGTGATGTTACGTTATATAAATATGTATCTAGAACTTTGTAAAGGTAGTTAAAAATGTTAAATGTAACCAAAAGCATTTTATTTAGAACTGTATTTCTATTGCATTTTACAGATGTTTGAAATCACGTAACATCTCAAAAAAGAAGCGGTATTAGATACATTGCTTAAGTTTGCAAAAATCAAAATGTTTCTTTATGCTTCGCTTGCACGGAACTTTCGAGAATAATATATCGCCGCACTGGCCGAGTATTTTATAACACAACCTTTTAAACGTTTAAAAACTCGAACTGAAACAAAGGCCGTTGTTTCAAATAGTAAATTAAGAATTGTCGACCTCCATCGCACGACCTCAAAACCTTGTTCTTTAACTCCCCATTCATAAATGTGTGGCTATACTCTATTAAATGGGAGCCGCACGAAAAACACTCTCTTTATTCCCTGTATTTTTTAAACCACTGCTTTCTGTGCAGGTTGCCTTTTGAAACTTTGGATGCGATTTGGTAAAAAAATTATGATTTCTACGTTGAATATTTAGTTTTATTGGACTTAACTTTATAATATCGGCGCAAGTATGATGAAAATTTTATTGAATTTGTTCGAAACAAATTATGTCTAACAAAAATTTGGAAAAAAGGAGAAAGGTTATGAAAATACAGCATATAGTACAAAAAAAAATGTTTATATGACAAACAAAGTAAGTCGCATTCAAAAAGCAACCGTAAGTTACACGCAAATGATATTTTTATTTTGTTATAAATATATTTTTATATGAAAATTTAATCCATACTTTAAACCTACGCTATCAATATGTACTGCGTCAGAAAAATTACTCTTTGAGCCTAAGCAAATGCATACTGAGCTTATGTGAATGCTACAAACATGTAATGCGTCCAATAAACAAACAACAAACACATATGAAGTAACAATGTGACAATATGTATTAGTCTTAAAAACACACGAAAGTAAATTGATCTCGTTTTTGCAACCCCCTAATTACGGGGAGCGTTCATGTTAATTAGGGGATGTTCCAGTTTCGTGAGACATGGGGGCGGTTTTGGGGCTAATGGAGCAACGTCGTCATTAGGGCAACGCGGTACGTTGGGGACCGCGTATACGTAGGTTTTTCAGTGTTTTTTTTTCGAACATTATTCTCCCTTCAGTTCTGTAGGCTCATTTTTTCAAGCGTGTATATCAGTCGCTGTAACGGCGAAAGAAAACATCGTAAGAAATTCTACATTCCATAGCGTTCTCTGTAATATTACTTAAGGCATATGTATAGTCTATCAGTCCGCACTTGGAGATTGTCGTATACTTATTGCCTTATATCTCATCATTCTCGGATGACATATGTTTAAACAGTGGTCATGACGGCATAAATGTTTAGGTGTTAGTTTTGCTTTTCAATATAAACCGTTTCTGTGTATGGAAAGCTCTGTCATATGTATTTCTGGTGTTCCGTTCCATTATTTTCGTTTTGATCGTAATTTAAATGATAGGTAAATATACGAAGAATTGAAACGTTCTAATTTATCACTGGGAATAATATTAGGATATTATCTTAAAATTAAGGAAAGATCTTAACATTTAATGGTCTGTTTATAAATGTAAGTAAAATATATTTATGAAAACATCTTAGAAGAATTAGGTAGTGTTAATATACTTACAATATGTAAATTAACGAATTATACAGATCCCTCCATTAAGAGAAGATGGTGATATGTAGATAGATAGATTCATACAAAATATCGTATATTAAATTCTCATCCGATTTAAAAGAAATCCAGCCGGGTACGGCCAAAATGACGTTACGGATAGTTAACGACAATATGCGTAAAAAAGTAATCAAAATATAAAATCATCAAAACGTAACAAAGGACTTTCAAAACTTTGTTATTGTTATATTCATATGTCTTTTATTAGAAACTGGCATCATGAGTAACATGGCATAAAGTACTGAAATATAAGGTATTACAAACCCTGACTCTGAACTTCAAGTTTTTATTACTAGAAATGTAATCGAATAAATATATCATGCAGTATCTATTGCACTGAATATCGAATAAATCTGAATATAGGTAAAACCTTTGTTTTTTTAAATGACGTTATCCAATTAAACTTCACTAATATCCCTCTTATGACAACCCACCAGTGTGCGCGTCGCCTAAAACAACATTTGGTTCTAACGACTTCCCTTAATACATTAAAAACTATTACCGTGGGTCTCATTGCTATGGGACGGCAAGTTGATGCGACGCATACATAATTTTGACATAAAATTCGAATAAATAAATTGATGGTGTTCCATAATTTGAAATAAAATTTTAATAAATAAATTGTAATAAAATTTAATTTGACAACCCTAATCGAACATGAATAGTTAAATGCGAGATATATGTAAAATACGTGTTAGTAAAAGCTTACACTTACTGAATACACTTAATTTAAGTTATTGTACACACTAACAAAGTTATGCAAAGGTAGATAGAATCGGTGTTAAATGGTTTTAATAAAAGTGACAATTTAGGAGTTAAATAAAATTTACAAATAATTAACTTGTACATATTACAATATGTAACTTGAATCAGTGTTAGATTTTAATGAATTGTGCTAATATGCTATTCACTGGTCATTATTATTTGTGAAAAAAAGTTTCTTAAATTCATTCCTTTGTTTCTCAATAATATTTTAATAAGTGAACGGTTGTATGTATGATTCTCATAAAATTATTGAGCACAGTCCTAAATTGCATTCAAGCATTGTGTAAGAATTAATATTAAATAAAAATGCA
>DWEE01003874.1:0-10138 GCA_018245755.1 Parelbella macleannani
AGTTTTAGGTTAACAGGTTGAGAATCTCTGTCTGCATTAAGTAAAAACGGGGTACAACCGGAATACAAAATTATTAGTTTACGATTTTTCTGTATTTTCTAGTATTTTTTACTAATTTTAGGAAGCTAAACGTAGAGTATGATATATTATGTCAAATTTATTATCTACATTTAGGGCTTTTAAGTCATTTACTATAAAATAGCATGCTTGGTGGTCTTACCCCTCCATAGTAAGAACTTACCCCTAAAAAATTTTTAAATTATGTTGATTTATTTTTGTCAACACATCAAAATATAAACAAATAAACTATTTATGAACTAGTTTAAAGCAAAGTATAGTCCTTTTCTCGTATTTAAAATATTCGAACATGCAGCTATATAATATTTGTGACCAAAAGAAACACCTAAATAAAATGTATGTGTCATCTCATTAAAAAACCATTCAGTATTGTCCCGATGCACCCTACTTTAAAAATCGATCAATAAAATTAGCGCCTACAGTATAATCAAAATGAAACCGGCCTCGGCCTGCAGCGGGCACCTTGGTAGTTGAGGAAGAGCTCGGTGAAGGGCGGCACGCGCACGAGGTAGTGTAGCACACCACCCGAGTTGGAGTACAGCGACGCGTAGTGGTGCGGCGCGCGCGCCAGCAGCGGGCTGCAGCCCTCGCGCCGCGCCGCCGCCAAGTCGTTGTACGTGTTGATGTAGTGCTGCTCGCGACTCCTGTTCTGCACGGCCATGGGCTTTGCCAGGTCGCGGAAAGTGGCGGGCTCCGTGAGGTCGAGGATGCGCGACGTGTAGTCCGCCAGCACGAATGGTAGCACCGGATACTGCATGAGATCGTTGTACGTGCGTCCGGCGAGACCGTTCAGCGTCATCAGGTATTCCCAGTTCGTAATCGCGCCGCTCCGCCATCGGTTCATCGCCTCGTTCAATGTGTCCGGCTCGTTTCTAACGAACAGCTCAAAATTATTTATCCGACAACGAGGAGGGCGGAGCGCTGCGGGCGAGAAGCACCTACCCTGCGGGCGGGTGTCGGCGCGCCAGGCGCTCGAGAAAGGCGGCGCGCTCGGCTGCGTCCGCGAAGGCCAACAGGTGCGCGTGCCCCGACTGCAGGAACAGCTCAAGCGCGCGCTCCTGCAGGCACCAGCGACGCGTGGCCGCGCCGCGCAGCGACTGCAGCGCCCAGCTCAGCGCCGCGCCTTCCTCCTCCTCAACCACGCCCTGCTCCGGCACGAAGTGTATGCATCTGTCGACGACACTCCCAGTACCTCACTGTGCCTCTAACACATCTGCATTCGCATCCGTCAGTATTAATTCGCCAAGAATTAAAAATAAGGGTTGAAAACAATTCGTAGCTAGCCGCTAGCCAAAAAAAATAGTTCCTCGTCCTAGGTATTGTAGAAAAAGCCATCTTCATAACTATATACATAATATGTACATGGTTGCGGTAAAGGTGTCGCACCTGTCGGTGAGCAGCAGCTCGCCGGGCGTCTCGCGCGCCACGCTGACGTGCACGACGCGCGCCATGTGCGCCACGGTCTCGCGCGGCTGCAGGCGCGCCGCCACGCCGCCGCGCGCCGCCACTCCGCCCACCACACTGTGCAGAGGACCCGGCTCCTTTGCGGACTCTAGCCGTATCCAAAACAGTACAGTATTTTAGTTGATACGTAACATTGTGTAAACTGTCATACCGTGTTATATGCTGGGTACAAATACAATTATCACTGACAACTTTAAAGTACATTAAGAAGGCCTACAGCATGGTTGAAATAATGTATTAATTGAGATTATAAAGTAGTCAACACAGCAATATGATCAAATACTATTAAATATTACCACTGTGATACAAAAATATTATTATCTAATAATAATGTGAATTACAAAATTTACAATTGAACAGTAAGTTTTCTTTAAGCTTCGTGTGTATGTATGAGAAAAGGTTTAGTAGTTTGTTAAACTTAGTAGGGGCTCAGAAATCCAACAGACGGAAAGTTTTTGTAGTAAAATTTTATAGTTTACCCAGTCAAATGCCTTGTTGATCGCGGAGCAAATCGCATCAGAAGACGAAAGATTATCAACTTCTAAAGATACAGAGTTAAGAATATACATATATGTGACGTTCGTCGACTTGCTCTGGCGAACTACTTACTTCGACGAACTATCTATTTAGATATAGCTACTGTTCAAAGACTTTGCTGGTATAAAAAGTTTTGATCCAGTATTCCTGCCGTAAGGAAAGTTGTCAGTCCTCAAGGACACGTTATAGATAAGTATACGAGATTGTGCTGGAACAGGTAGGTGTTTTAATTTGTCCAACAGTCAGTTAATAAGGTCCCGTGAAAACCAATTGGGACATTTAGTGAAAATAAAATTATTTTAAAAATAATCTTATGAGCTATTGCCAATACCAAATGTAAATTAAGCTGTGGGAGGTGGTTAGCATTTGCCTCTTCGTACACGGAGCCAATCTAAAATGAAGGGCTTAATCAACAATTTCAATTACAAATCAGTAAGAAATTGTACTTCGCACACGACGCTACTCAAGTTGCAAGGTTTCAGTCACTTCTTTTATTTCTGTTTACTAAAACACCTAGTTAACAAGGAGTAAACATATACTATCATACAGAAATGTGTTATACTGTTATCTTTATTGATATACATATATTTTTACACGTATACATTTACATTTTATGTATTATGACTTAAACTTATATGCATTTTATACATACATATACCTATATTTATTTTATAGATGTACATTTTAACATGTATATTTTTCTATTTCCTGTACAAAATTGAATATTAAAGGCTTGATCGTTCATTTTTTACAACAAAACACTCGGTAAACTCGATTATCCAGTAGTGCGGCGACTGGTACGACGCGTCACTCGTGATCAGTTGCTGACGCGTTATTAACCGGTTGGTGAGCAGTCGCGAAGTGCGCGCATCTCGTAGGAGAATGTATGGGCGGTGACGCCTAAGTTACGCGTTAGTAGCAGTAGTAGTAGTAGTAGTAGTAAGACGCCGTAGTCAATCACCTTACCCGTCTACGGGACAGACCACATCATTGACAAAGACAGCTGCTCGTGTTGTGACGATACCGACTGATAGATTTGAGTGCAACTTACCAGCCTTGTATTGGTATTTTGGTTGCAAGCAGCGCTTGGGGATGCGCAGGTGTGCGCGTCGTAAGCGCACGCGCACGCGGCCTGGGCCCTCAGTGCTGTCCAGAGCCCAGGCTGCCGGCTGACCTCGCGGGCTATACCAAACGGCTGTGGATACAAAGAGTACGATGAGATGGAGTCTAGCGAAATTAGGGATGTAACACAGGCCTACATGCGTACCTCGTTCGTGCGTGTGGCCCATGAGGCGCGAGTGGCAGCGCTGCGCGGCGGCCGCGTGGTGCGCCAGTGCCGCGCGCAGGCGCTCTAGGAATGCCTTGCGCTCGGCGTCCTGTGCCTCCAGCACGCGTCGAGTGGCGCTCGTGGCCGCTTGGTGCACGCGCGCCGCTAGCGCCTCGCGCGCGAACACCGTCCTACGCATAAGAGGGAATGTCACGCGGCGCCGCCACGCGACCACCGGGTGCCGGATGACGCGCACTGACTTGCCGATGGCGGCGCGCAAGCGTGGCGCGAGCGCGGCGCGTTGGCGGCGCCGCTCGTCGGCGGCCAGCAGGCGCGCGGCGGAGGCGGCGAGCGCGGCGGGCGGGGGCCGCTCGGGCAGCACGGCCCAGGCGCGCGCCCAGTCCGTCACGCACAGCTCTAGCGCGCCGCGCGGGCAGCGGGCGGCAGCCGCGTGCGCCGCCTGCACGGCAGACGTCAGGTACACCGCCAGCTGCCGCGACCGTCGGGATGAGTTCGGTATCGATATTATTCGAAGGTCATTTGCGATCTTGTAATGTACGAAAAACGATAACCTCGAATACCTTTTTGCTGCCTGAGGGATCCTTCGGCGTGAGATGTCGCAGCAACTCGCGCGGCGCGTGGTACAGCGCACGCAGCATGCGAGGCTGCAGCGCCCGGGCGCCGCCCGCTGGAGCCAGCGCCCACCAGAATAATTCGTGCAGAGGGCCCGCGCACTCCGCCGAACCCACCGACCACCATTTGGGTTGTGAAGACCTACACATGCCTAGCAAATACCACTCCGCATATACTTCAAATTTCATCTTTAGATGATTAATTGTTGACGTGATCAACTAAGATTTTTTATTGTACTGATTTCGACCCTTTTTATCGGTTCACATTTAAACATGGGTCTCTTCTCAAAATGTGGTTGTTTAGACCATAGCCTGCCATGCTGGTCAAGTGCGGAAGAGCAGACTTCACATGTGTTAGACAACTTTGTATAATTCTAAGGAGTCCAGGTTTCCGCACGATGTTGTCCTTCATCGTTATAGTAAGTGATATTAAAATTTCACAAGTGGTAAAGAAAGGCGCACCATACGCAGCGTGGGCTGACTTGAGTAGAGCTCCGACAGTGGAACGCATACATCTAGTTTCATTATAATCAGCGAATGTTGTGAATATGTACCTTATTACCTAATATAATGTCGGCACAAATATCCATCCTTGGTTTCGTAATTAGTGCTGCAGAAGCGAAACCGCCGAAATGTAACGGACTAATAGACTATCTTGCAAATTCAAAAGTATCGAGCGACCTAGTCGACCAGCGCCAGATCAGCTTTCTACTGGATGTAATAATAATAAAAAAAAACTATCTACTATCTCACTGCGGACAGTTACACGGCTTTTACCAATCGACACAATCACAAGTTAGATCAATCAAGGCATCATACGAGTAGATTTTATGAAGTAAGTTTACCCATAATGAGCGTGTTGAAGATTCGCTCGAAGAAGTCCGCCTCGGGTGCGAGGTCGCGGCGTGGCGACTGTGTGAGCAGGAAGGCCACTGCGCGCGCCAGCGCCGCGCCGTGCCGCGCGCTCAGCTCGCCGCGCGCGCCGCGCCCGCGACCGCCCTCCATCGCCGACGACAGCACTGCGACACACCGCACCGTCAGCTCAGCGTTAGCAGCAGCAGGGGCTTCTCGTTCGGTTACCGGGACTGGTGGAGCTCACCGTTGCTGAAGTAGTTGGTTTGCTTCGCTTGCTGCGCATACGTGTCGTGCAGCCGCTCCTCTAGGTGGTCTAGCTCGGCGTTGTAGAGCGCGATCTGCGCGTCGCGCGCCGCTCGCGCTGCGTACGAGCCACTGTCAGGGTCGCTCTGCTCCACGTACGTCAGCATGTAGTGGATGTCCACTATTGTCTGAGACGCAATAATTGGGACGAATAAGTGGGACGAAATTTTGAAATCAATAAGGATTATTTCGACGTCGATTTTTAGAATTTACGTTTTTTATATATTTTTTTAATAATGGTGACTACGAGATCAACCAATAAAGCTGGCGGTCGCTCATAAGCGAAATAGGTTAAAAATCAATATAGGTACGATTTATATGATAGATTCTTCTGACCCACCTGGTGTCCGGCGTCAGGCGCTAGAGCGATTCGCGCGAGTAGATCGGCCAGCTCGTCCAAAAGGAGGCCGCTTCCCTCTTCCTGGCCCCGCTGTCCTAGCGCGCGGATCGCTCGCACCACTACTTCCACTGCGGCCACCTCGGTCAGCGCTCTCGCCGTTGACTAACATACGATAACTATTAGCTTCCCGCCGCATATTTACCACGTTTCTAAGTTCGAATCGTCCGACAACTTCTCCAATTAAATATCCATCGAGATAAAAAGTTCGTAAGGCTGTAGGAGAGTGAACAGCGATATGACCAGTACCTGGTCGACGAGGCGGCGCAGCGCAGACAGAAGCGCGCGCGTCAGCGGGGCGCAGTGCAGGCTGGCCGGCAGCAGCGCCAGCAGCGGCGGGCTGCGCGTCGCCGCGCCCGCGCCCCTCGCGCGCCACGCGCCCTCCTGCGCCCGAGCGCATGTGTCACTGAACGGCCCGCTCTCTCCTCCCCGCCCTCCGCCTCCCGCGCACTCACCTCTAGCTGCTGCTCCAGCGGCGCGTCGCAGCCCGTCACCAGCGCCGAGCAAGCTGCTGCCACCTCCCAGGTCGCCGGGTACAATGATATCTACCCTTTCGAAATATATTTATATAAATAGGTGTGCAATTTACTGTATTGGACCGTAGTTTACTAAGTAAAATAATATGGCCAAGCCGTAAAATTATACGTAAAATAACAGATCTCTCACAGAGAAGTACTGATACTAAATATGTAAGCTAGTATTGAGAGACCTTTAAAAACTTCATTTTACCAATATTAACAATGAGGTTATTAATTTTTAAATATTTCTGTATTTATTTAATAGAGTTCTTCAATTCGTAGTTTTCTTTTCTGCTTCTTTTTATGTTTGCCATGCCTCTGAGAATTCGGTTGCATTTTTGGTACTTAAAGTTATTTTCGAAGCTATAATACTTAACGTATACCTTACTTTCCTTTTAATCGTAGAACTTATCATCAAGCCTTTCAGAACTCATCGAGGCCCCTTGGTAGAAATGGTTACTTTTATAATTAAATGGAAAGTAAAAATCATGAAGCAAGGTTAACAACATGACCTCATGAAAGATTAAAAGCCGTATTTGAATCTTTTTCATTCAATGCGTCGCTAAGTGACAATCGCTGCAGATGTATTTCTACACAAACTTTTTTAACTACAGTCCCTACATACCTTACAGCAGAATTTTTAAAGAATTGTTTAAATATTTTTGTACTATGCCTTGAAGGGAGGTGCCTAGATGTAGAATGTAGCGTGTACAAATTTTGATATTGCTAATAGTACGATCTAAGCATAAGGTTCTTCTATTTTTGTGAAGAGGCCTATGTCCAGCAGTGGACGGGAGTAGGCTGATAATGATGATGATGATGATGATTATTTTGCCATTGCATATATGTAAATATGCAATGTTACTTTATAGTTACACGTGCTAATAATTAACTGTATTTATTTTGTGATCTGTTATTTTTGGTAATGTTTATTATATTGTATTTTAAAATGGCGGCAACTAGATTAAATAATAAGAATTTATGTAACTTGCCAGACATGATACACTACACCTCGGTTAAACTACATCAAGTTTGTGAAAAAACGCATATACAAAAGTGATTCCTTGGCCTCCATCGCGATTCCATCAAACGCGTATGTCTAATATTTTTACGCCGTAAGCTAGGTAGCTTACATTTCGAAAATAGTCGCTCCGAATAAGGTACCGTAGGAGGCATCGGGGTATCGCTCGTGAATGTTTACAAAACCGTAGCGAGTGTCGGCGCAGAGGGCGCGAGACGGCACCTGGTTGGCGAGCAGCACGTAGTGGTGCGCGGGCAGGGCGGCGCGCGCGGCCAGCGCGGCGGCGGCGCGCACGGCGGCCGCTCGCGCCGCGCCGCTGCCGTGCGCCGCCAGCGCCGCCAGCCGCTCGCCCACCCACTCGCCCGTCACCGCGCACGCGCGCTCGCCCTCGCGCTCGGCCTCACGCTCCGCCTGCCGACCGCCCCTTGTCTTTACTATTTCTTTCTCCTGCGTCGTGCGCACGCCTCGTTTCTATTCCACGCGCATCCTAACCTCGACGAGCGATCCCTCCGGCAGCGCCAGGATTGTGTCTCGCAGCAGTAGCAGTAGTCCCTCGCACGCATTCCATCCCGGCTCCGCGCCCGCGCGCACTTGTTTCTGTACAAATAGATTTGTTCAGTTATAACCAGTTTTGACCTAAAACGAGCAGTAACTTATACCTAATTTTAAGTGAGCAGGAACAATCTATGGACGTGTAGTGAATGTAAAAAATAGTATTGAGGCAAAATACGAGATATATCTAATAATAATAGAAAATTAGTAGAAATATTTAAATAATCATAAATGTAAATGTAAAATTGCAATACGACCTCAACCTGAAGTGGACCGTACTTTATATGTAATGAATGAAATTACTCCTCAAATTTTTTAGACATGAACATAGCAGCATTATCACTGCGGTTTTCGACTAAAGACAACACTGCAAAGACCGTAACTATGCAGTAGAATCTCGTAAAGACAGATCCGCGAATTGTAACATTTCTTAGATTAACATCACCTGCTGGTAGATGCCGCTGGTGTATACGTCGACGGTGGTGTGGCTAACGTCCTCTACGTCTACAACAATGTACTCCGTCAGCGCGTCGTCCGCGCCGTGCGCCCCATCTTCCGTACCGCCCGCCACGCCTGTAACCCGCCGCCATACGATACTTCTGGCTTCATATTCCCACAAATATTCGTAACATCACACCTGTAATCTCCGAAGGGGTAGGCAGAAGAGTGTAGTACATTCCCACGTTTCACCAGTTATGTTTACGTCCCATGGAACAGGTGGTAAGCCTATTGCCATACACCAAGCACAGATCCAGACTCCGAGTTACTACTAGAATTTCTAAATTAGAAAAATCCAATAGTACCCGACCTGGAATTTGAAATCAGGACCTCCCGATCGGCAGTCACGCTTGCAACCACTCGACCAACGAGGCAGTCTCTTAAGCTACAGAAACATACAATTACAGATCACTCCATAATATGAATTTTATCAAGCAACGAATGATTTGACTGCGTCGTTGGCCGTGTGCTTGCAAACGCGACTGTTGATTGGAGGTCCTGGGTTGAATTCCCGAGCGGGGCAAAGTATTATTGGGTTTTTATCTTGAAATTCCTAGTTCCGTGTTCATTATATGGTAACTCATGGGAGTGTAGTACGGCCCTCTTCGGCGAAATACAGCCGTTATGTATGTTAAACGTCGTACATAGGCGTCCCTCCCCTAAGAGGTTTGTTATCGTAAGCCCGACACTGATCATGCTTTTAGGGGAACGCAAAGTAGTTTTTTTCATTGCCTACGCTGCGGTCCGCAGACGGCCCGGACAGATAAGCGTGCTTAGGGGGGTAGCGCACCCCGTTTAGTTGTTTCTTACAACAGCGTGTTATCCCGGCATGGGTTCAGGCGGTGTTTTCTTTCTACATCCCCGACCATCCCGCCACCGATATTAAACAATGAATTACAATCTAAAAAACGAAAGTTATTTATTTAAAGTATTCAAAATCATTATTTGTAAATATAACTATATGCAACAAAACACTATAGCTTATACAAAATAATTGTGGTATACTTACCCGCCGATGCAGGTGTCGAGTCGACAAAATTTTCTGGCGCATGATTTCTGTAAATCACACGAAAGCGTCATATAATAGACCATTCAGACGACAAGTCTCATACCTTTTGTTTTATGGATGTATATATATATAACAGTACCGGCTCTCCTTTATTTGCATATTAATGATTCCTTTCATGTGCTTAGTAGACTTCAGCTCCCTCTCGTGCACGCCGTGCTCATTGTCAGTGTTGTCGTCGCCGTTGTGCTCTGCGTCCGTGAGCTCGTGCAGCGCGAGCCCGTCGGGCGCGTCCTCGGCCGATACGCTGGACGAGCTGGACTTGTCGTTCAGCGCCACGTCGTCCGCTCCCTCATCTACCGCCCATTTGTCCTTCTCCTTGCGCTTCTTAAACAGCGCAAGGAAGTTGGACTCACTCGTCTCCGGGGTGTCAGCGGACAGTAGGAAGTAGAAGTTCGCTCGTGAATGCGTTATAAACGTGTCGCTCGCCTGCGATTCAGAAGAAGTTACAGGATATTAGAATGGGCAACGTAGACGAGGGCCACCTAGCAATTTCGGCGTTTAATTTATGAGGCTCAGATCAGATGCCATTAGGAAATACGTTCGAAAAGTGTAATGGGAACTGCACGATTACTGACTTGGTGCATAAGCAGGAGAAAGTCGCAAAGCAGGGTCAAGTTGCCGAGCGGCGGCGGCGAGCCCACGAGTGCCCGCACCACCTCGACCAGGTCGCGGCTAGTAGGCGCGTCCAACGGCGGGCGATCCGAGTTCAAGAAGCGCTCCTGGAGCACACAAACAAACCGAATCCGATGTATCGGAGCGAGGTGTCAAGAGAGGCGCGGCGCAACAGTAAGCGGGGCGGCGCACCTTGCAGGCGTGCAGTAGGCGCGGCAGTAGACGCGCGCGCGCCGCTAGGCGGCGCGCGGCGCGGCGCGGGTGCGCGGCCCGCAGCGCGGCGCGCAACGCCGCCAGCGCCAGCGCCCAGCACGAGCCGCGCGCGCGTCCGCCCT
>DWEE01003875.1:0-10138 GCA_018245755.1 Parelbella macleannani
ATTATCTGTTAGTTCCGGAAGATTTTAACAGATGGCGTTGTTTGAGTGAGTATCCAATAAACGGCGCTATGTTAAAATTACAAACGTTTAATTTAGGCTACAATTTATTTCATGTTACACTAGCATAACCGGGCATGTCTTGCTGAGGCAGTAACTTCACAATGTAATCCCCAAAGGGATAGGCAGAGGAGTGTAGTACACGCCCACTTTTCGCCAGTTACGTTTAAGTCCCACAGAGTAGGTGGTGAACCTATTGCCCTACACCGGGCACAATTCCACACTCCGAGTCACTACTAGAAATTAGAAAAATCCAATAGCACCCGACACGGGATTTGAACCCAGGACCACCCGATCGACAGTCGCGCTTGCAACTGCTCGACCAACCAGTTTAAATTAACATATTTACTGTAAACTGCTTTTCCGGGCAGGACGACGTCTGCCGGGTCCGCTAGTAACAATATAATATTTGTTTAGCGGCTATAATATTCCAAGCAAATTACGTGCTGCCTTAGATAGTAGGCGCTAGGGCTGTTTTATTTACTAGTCCGCGTGAGTAGCACGCCATGGTTGCTATCTGTAGTTTCATGATAGGTCTGCGTGCGTTTCGTATGAAACCACATGCAATGGAGCACGTAGGTGCGGTATAAATCGAGCAAGACTTTTTTGGAAATTTATTGCCTAAATCTGTGGATTTGTTCAGTGGACCACTCACTTTTTTATTTTCGCCATCAACGGGTTCCTTGTCCTTATCTTTGTCTTGGGATTTACACAGCGTCTCCGGCAGCGTGACGACGCACTGCACCAGCTGCAGCACCAGCGCCGTCAGCATCTGAATGTGCTGGTCGGAGCTGAGCTGGAACGAGCGCAAGTTGTGCTTCGAACTGGGGATCCGCGCTATCGACGCCAGGATGTCCTCCAGTAGAAGACGCCTGTGTTGCTCGTATTTAGTGAATATCTGAAAAAAAATTAAATTATCTAAACAAATCATCATTAAGTTCCTTGTTGAAGGTTAAGTAGTTGGTCTAGTTGTGTTGTTAGATAAATGACAGTTGTAACACATTGTTAGAGTCTTTCAGCGACATCTATACATTTTCGCCAACTACAAATTCGTATCTGAACCATTCTGTTTTGTAGTAGAGCTGTAGAATAAAACGCACCTTTCACAGTAATGGTAACAGACAGTTAGCTGCCGTCATAACATAATTATTTAAATTAAGTGTAAAAAAAACGTAATATCACTCCTGTAATTCCCGAAGTGGTAGACAGAGGGGTGTAGTACACCCCCACGTTTCACCAGTTACGTTTAAGTACATGCAATAGGTTTTTACCATACACCGGGCACTATTCCAGTCTCCGAGTCACTACTAGTAATTCTAAATTAGGAAAATCCAACAGCACCCGACCCGGGATTTGAACCCAGGACTTCGCGGTCGGCGGTCGCGCTTGCAACCGCTCGACCAACGAGGCAGTAAATTAAGTGTAGAACTGTTTAAACGCAATCTAATACCATAGAAACAGAGTTTATATAGTATATTGGTGTTATTATGCACTTTGACATAAAACATGTGAAACAGTGAAAGATTGTTAATGTCGATAGCAGTGCTTATATGTATTAGAGTAATATGTTCGATGAAAGTAGAATAAGATAATGGTACAGTGGTGACGAGCTTGAGCGCGGAGAGCTGCAGCTCGCTGATGTTCTCGACGAAGAAGGGCGAGACGCCGACGGTGGAGGCGTGCAGCACGGTGGTGTCGGTGAGGTGGTGCGCGGCGAGCAGCTCGGCCAGCAGCGTGACGCACTCGTGCACGTGCGTGTAGAGGTCGCGCACGGCGCGCGTGGCGCCGCCGCGCCGCGCGCCCTGCGCCGCCGCGCCGCCGCGCCGCTTGCGCCCGTCCACTGCGCCCGCCCAACACTTATTATTGCTTCCTCAATACACCGCATACACCGCACACATCGCATGCATTGCACTCAACCTTTTTGTTATTCAACAGAGATCGCATTATTTTTCACTACAGGTTTTCAATTTTTCTAAACATAACACATTGCACACTGAAGTCACTGTTTCGAGACTGGTGGCATGTATCTTTTATCGCCATCACATGAATATTCAATGTAGCTTTGTTAGTTTCGCCTGCATTTATGTTATCGTCAGTACTATAATGTAGTATAGGTCAAATTAGCAAGTATGCTCTACCATTATATAATTTAGTGTCTACTATATACATATATATGTATGTATTTTTCATATTAATAGCATAATACATAATTTATATTTCGATTAGGAGGAAAAAAAACAACGCACAAAAAATGTTATTTCGTTTTCGCTAAGTGCATTTAAATAATTGTTACATTAAAATATTCCAGTCCTCACCTTTCTTTTTCGATGTTGTTTGAATACTATATACAGGATCGTAGACGCAGTAAATCGTGTTGTTTAGTTGGAATTTTATGAACATAATAACTCTATCGATAACATCTTCTAAAAATATGCGCTTCGGCATGCTGGGGGAAGTCATTATATACAAGGAAGTGAGACTGGCATCGGACGCACACATCACCCGTTCTAAGGCCGATTCCATCCATATTTGTCGCATTTCTTCGCTGTCCTCCTACAAGTTAAAATAATTGATTAATACACACTTAAGCACACATATCAATACTCTACGTACTTAAACTATGCATATAAATAAAATCGAAATCGCTGTTTGTAATTTCAATATCATAGCTTCGTAATGAGTGCATGTAAAATTATATACGGTACGTAAAACAAAAAGTAATCTTCGAACCGGCTAAACCAATTTCGACGGCACTTTCACTGACAGATAGCTAATGTTATGAGGAATAACTTAGGCTATATTTTTTTAGAAAAGAACGAATGAAGCTAATATCAACCCACACAAAATCACAGACAGTAGATAATATACTTACAGGGTCGCTTACTAATGACATTTTCTCAGCAGCTCTAATATTCTTCTCCAATATGTTTAATAATCGCACTAATCGATCGGCCGGTATGGCTTCCATAGCACCAAGATTTTTTAACTTAGCCGCTTCTGAACACAGCTCCTGGAGCTGATATCGCGGTAACAACAATTCTTCAGGTATATCTGTGCCCTCTGCGAATTAAATGTATAATTTTTACCACCCCGCGATTAAAAAAATTACTCAAGGCATCTATTAAGCAACCGTGCTACATCCTACGCTATACCTCGCGTACCAACAGACAATATTAAAGTTAAACGCGAACTTATTGCTATTATAAGAAACTTCAGTAATGTAAATTTTCATATTTCCACTTACCCATTTCGTCAGTTATTAAAATGTCGTCATCGATGGTTTCGAAAACCGCTTCGATTAATTTATTAAACCGTTGGTAAGTGTTCGTCTCCATCAGCTCATCGACCGACAACATTTCCAATACCGGGACTAATCTTCGTTCGACTTTACGTAATTTAGGTCGGACTGAAAACAAATAAAACTATTAAATAATATTTTGATTTCTCAAATAATACAATACGCTTAAAATAAAATTTGGCATATGAATTTAATTTATTTTGGCTTTTTAAACAAAATATTACTTTCATCAGCTTTACATTAATTTAAGAAAACGCAGGAGCCGCTCAACCAATTGGAATAAAGGAAATTGTTGACAGCTCGATACACTTGCCAAACGAAAATAAGCTATTCATAAGTAATATAATATGTATAATATATAGTAAACGGTAATATGTATAATATATAGTAGTATAGGAAACGGTCATTAGTACGGATGTTAAACGAAACGCAGCACGATAGATGGCAGCACCATCGCAATGTCGATGCTTGGCTAACATCGTGCTACAACGTAGCCGAGCTGGTCGGGAGACGTTGGATGAAGAGGCTTTTTTTTATCCCGCCATCGATTTGAGCGGATCCTCCACTCTAGGAGCTTTTACCCTTTTGGTTTGCCCAGTTTGATGATAGTGTTTTCTAGGCAGGCTTCTTTGTAAAACGTTAATCCAATGTGATCGTAGTGTATTCGCTGTTTCTCTTTGTTCGATTACCCTATTACTCGCTCACACTATTTCTGACGATAGTTATTGTTATACCACCTATCCTATGTATTCCGACATTTAGATATGTAAATGTGTTAATTATTTTTATAATTTAATAAAAAATAGTTACCAATAGCTGCTTCAGCCTCCTCCTTTTTGCTCGCTTCCTCATGTTTTCTCTTCACTGCTTCCCAATTCTTTTCTCTAGCTATATCTATTGCTTCTCTTTCCTTATCTATAGTCGGAGTGGAATTACTTGATTTCGCTTTTAACGGCACATTGTCGTCGGAATCTGAGTCCACCGCACTATTTTTTCTAGTTCTATCGTCCGTATTGAACTCATGTTTTTTTAGTAACCCCTCCTGTTGATGTGGTAATTGATAATTATTAAAGGCCATAGGGCGATATGTATGGTAATCGGCCCCAGAAGGGTATCGTTTCATACTCGTTCATCATTTCAGGGTATGTTGGTACTAATAAGATACTTTGATCCTGCAAATTTCAGGTCTTTATCTTACTCTTCTGGGGCCGATTCACTATACTTATCGCCCTATGGCCTTTAGGCATCATAAAGCAAAAATATGTTATGTTGCATATATAAAAAAAAGGGAACTTACAGAGAGGCGTCCAATTTTCACTACCGGATATCTATTATTTATAATATTGCTAGTCTTATCTGATTTCTCTTGTGTGTTTTGAGTAACCGGCAGCGGTGCGTATGGTGCGCCCATCGACGGCTGAGGCACTTGAGGTTCATGGCGCAAAGGGGAGGGGGCCACACTAGCTTGAGCTGGTGATTGACCCGTCACCACATTACCATCTAAAAACAATACAAAGTTATATTTCTTCTATCACAGTAAGCTCAATAAAGCATATTTCCATTTCTGTAATGTTTACCTTGTTCGAATGTTTTATCTTGTGATTGCATTATCAACCTTTGCTGGTCAGTCATGTTTCTCGGTGACATAGATAGCGGGTCTTTGTCATCACCGATGGTGGTATCGTAGCCCCTATTATCTTGCAAGAGACTATTGTAGAACCCTCCATTTTGAGTATTGGAACATGAGGAATTTGAGAGTGGGCTGGTGTAAATATTTGATTGGTTCATAGTGTTCCAAGGTGGAGAAATATTATTTTGGGCAGTAATATTAACTTGGCTTCCGGGCCTGGCCTGGGAAGGTGGTGAACCTATATTTACATGTGGAGATGACTGACATGGTGTAGTCAGTAGGTGTTGGTTAGGAATGGGTGTTGAAGGTACTGCAGCACCGTGTGGTGAGGGACTGGAGTGAACAGTGTTGTGTGATGTATAATTATATGTTGATGGTGACATTCCATTAAACTTAGATGTGTTGAGATGGTTTCCCCAATGGTTTTTTTGTTGTTGATCAAAAACATTTGGGTTCACATGTAAAATTGCTTTCAATAATTCCGGTGTTGCTTGTTGAGGGTCTGGACTAATTGCATTTGGTATGCTTTCATCCTTTAAGTCTCTGGAACACAAAATTCAATTTAATTAATAAATTGTTGGATATTACAATAACAAGTCTAATGAAATAATGAATCATAGTGTGCAGTACAATAATTAGCAATTAAGAGCAAATTTTTATTTGCAGTTATTATAGTTAGTGCAATATAATTATCTCTTTTGAGTTAAATAGACTTTTAGGGACCTCCACTGGCTTTGTTGTCATATATTATTTACTAATACACAAATAAAAACTATTTTTTTCATACATATAAATACACAATGTCTACTTTGAATATACCATCATAGATAACCCATTAATTATTGAAGTTAAAGTTTGCTTTTTCTACAATTCACTTGAAGCAATAATTTTTTAAAAAGAAAATCTACTGGAAAAAATAATGTACATAAATTTTACACAAGAGACTACAGGGTCGATTTCATATTTGGGGCCAAAAAAGTATCAATTTCATGACTATTTTTTCTGTAATGTATTTGTATTATTTAGTGTTCACCGAGTGATTATGTCGAATATCTAATTGTAGCGTACTGGTTGACAATGTTACTATTGTGTAATAGAAATTTAGGCGATGTGTTCTCCATTTTGATTATTAAGTTATGGGAATCGGATATCTTTATCTTCTTGATTGTTCTTATTTTCTTGATATATACTTTCTTTTTTTTTTTTCTTTCCCATTCCATATATTGTATTTCTCTATCATTACTGAATTCTTTGTATGGTATCATTTTGTCTTCGCGATTAGCGCAAGTGCGGTTAAGACGATTAAAGTTATATTGATCACAACAGATTCCCATAATCATATTCTGGCTATCTTTTACATGAAGCATATTTTTTTATAAAGAGCTGATATCCATAAGTTAAAATTTGTGTGCAATGTACAGGCACATGTATCACAGTCATCCACTGGAAGAGAAATCCCAAATGATCTGAATCTTGTTAAAGTGCTGTAACTGATTTTAATTTTAGTATTTAGTTAGCACTTTCCACTAAAAATTTCTTGTGAGAGTTTTTCATTGATTCTAACAAATATTGTACTTGTATAACAGTTCTATGTTTCTTCTTATGTTGCTTCTTGCCTAGCGCTAGCAGTAATACGACTGTTAACGTCGTCTTCATAAAAATTCTGTATCAATTGATGAACACTCATGCTATTCTTTACTGCATTTTTCTTTCTTTTTTCGTATTTTCTAGCTAATTTTTAGATTGTTTTATTGATTTAAATGATTGTCTATGTAAAACTTTATTTCTGTTACTGTTTTTATTTATCAGTGTTATTCAGTTTTGCTTTTCTTTTCTGTGGTGTTTAGTATCCTAATTTTTTTCATCAGTTTTGTACAGAGTTTTCTTCACGTTCTATTGCATTCAAGGGATCTGCACTAGGATTCATATTTTCATCATCATTATGCACTTCACTAATTGTAATATTTTCTAAAATTCTTTGGCTTAATTTCTCTTTATAATATATTTTAGCGTTCTCTTTCCACTTTCTTCGCTGAACACGTTGTTCACGTGGGCTCATTTTGTTTATGCTTTTAATGTTTTTATTCACCTTATGTTTTAAATAACTTTGTTTTTTTTTCTTATTAAGTATACTTATTTAATATTTTTATATCTTGCCCTTCGATCTATTCTTTGTCTCTGCAACTCTTCTTCACTCTTTTTTTTGCCATTGTTACTATACCAATTATAAGGCGTTGGCTGAAAAAAATCTTGTCATTTGTACGGAATTTAATATCATTAGTGTCACGTATGAATTGACATAAATGAGAGTGAAACGAATCAGAATTTCGGTAGTATTTATCATCTACCGTTAAAATGTAATCTACTAGAATATAACATTACATTTAAAACAAAATCTGCCTGTAATGCTTGACTATTCAAATAAATCAAAAAGAAAACAATACACCATTAAGCACGACATTCTGTTAAAACACTGATGATACAATTTTGGTACAAGTTCCAAATCTTCCCTGATATTACGATTTTCTCACAAAATAACTATCAATGTACACAATGAACCACCACACCGGTTTGGGAACGGCTGAGCACACGGGAAGCTTGAGGGGTGAGAGGCAGGTTTTTTTTTTTAAATATTTGTCTACAGTTACACAAATGATATAAAAAACACTGTTTTAAAAGCTAGGAAATCTTATTTTTTAAATTCAAGACTGTCACAATAGGTAATTATGATGCTTAAATAACATATTAAACTGCGAAAATAAAATGCCATTTTCCTAAGTACGTTTTTGTTCAATAAAGCAGTGTAGAAAAAATAAGCATTTGGAACCAGTGACACTAATGAAATATGGGGTAGTTTTATAGGCCTATCTCCTTCATTTACAATGATAAGAAATTAGTTTTAATAGACCTTTTAAGTGTTTCAAAGGACTGGTTTACTAAAGTGATTTGAATAACAATCTACTTCACGAGAATGATATTATGATCCATGCTTTTGGCCCCAAGTTTGAAATCGACCGTACAAACCATTTTAAAGAGTAGCAAATGGTTAACACATAACTCTATATATCAAAAGAATAACATACCCCTTTTTAACACCCAATTAACAAATTTGACAATTGCCCAAACTTATACACAATTATCTACTAAGTAATAAGTATATAAGCAGTGATAGCCTAGTGGCTAAGAATTCAGCCTCTCACTCAGGGGATGCTGGTTACAAAATCCACAATGCTTACCTCTGTACAAGTGTTTTATGCAGACAATGGCCTTAATCCTCTCAATATGAGAGGACACTCATATTCCAATAGTGGAATGATCAATGGGTCAATTATTATTATTTTTTATTAAGTATGTAAAAAGCTTTGAAAATTGTTAATAATAATGTGAAGTAACCTAACTTTGAAAATCTTCAATTTGCTAGTAACAAACTCTTCATGTTAAATTTTTGAATACATTAGAGATAAAATCTGTTCCACTAACATGTTGACAACAACAAAATGTCTATACTGTTATTTATATTTAGCTACAATGGTAAATATATATTTTTTTTCTTCTATTAATGGGTGTATTTCCGACAAAACTTTAGATGGTACTTACATATGTTGAACTGAAGTTTGCATAAGAGACTGTAATAACAATGTAACAAGGTTGTCGTCTTGTGTTGCTAGAAGTATTGCTGCTTCTTCGGCCACCCGTGGATGAAACAATTGGGACTTGTTATTCAGAGTTGAAGGCAAGGGTGTTGGAAGAGGTAACACTGGCAACACTAGAAAAAAGGAAAAACAATATTATATGTTTCTTTTTCATTGCTATAGGCTAATATTTGGCCAATAGTTTAAATGGTGGAAAACGAAGATGTGGTCAATGGTATAGTGTGTTCGCCTGGTAAATGCCTATTCATATTTTCGTTTCATATTAATTTTTATGTGTTGAATATAAACAAACCTTTATGTCCTATTTACTGAAAAATAGAAAATAGCATACTGTATTTACACTGACGAACTTAATCATCAGAATGCCTTTTTTTGATTGAATTACTTGATTTCTGAAGGATGTTAAACAGTCATACATTTCAAAACAAACTTTAGTCAAGCAACCATTCTTTTATTCAAGAATTGTTGGAATAATGGAGTTTCCATAGATAGACTCATGACACTGAGCTCTATTTATTTTTTTAAGATTATATACATTTCTTTTAATGTTACATATTTCTCAGTTTTTTATATTTCTAACTAACAATAAATACTAACAGTTTTATGTCAAAACTTGGGATAGCTGGAATTTTTTTAAATATATATTGGCAATAATATAAAGTTATTAAGGCAAATAAATCTATAGATCATCAAATTGGAATTCTATTTTCACCAACAGAATAGCCATGTTTATTTTATGGTCCGGTTTCAAGTAAATGCACCTGGTCTGTAACTGGTACTCTATCTACATATCATCAGGTGGCAGATAAGGATTAAGTTATTAAATTATTATGTTAATTTACATCATAACACAAAATAAACAAAAATGTGTTAGGCATAATTACCAAGATTTATTTGGGATATTAAGAATAATTATTGTAATAATATTATACCACTTCTGTTACAGAGTAGAGAGAAAGCACTGACTGCCTGATAATTAAGACAATAACAGTACTGAAGAAGCTGTTAGGTTAATAATAATAATTATTATTGTTATTACCTAGTTATTATCTATAGTTATTACCTAACAATAATAATACAATTATAATACAATTATTATTGTTAGGTTAAATATGTATAAAACAAAGTATGAGTAGCAACATTAACTGAGATAATATCAAGATATTCTCATCCTAAGTACAGTTAGCGGTCCTTATTTGATCTCAACTTTTTAAATTATAGTTTTAGTAATTTCTGTACCCTTAAGGAAATGAGGTTTTACAATAAAATAGGTATTTGCTTGCAAACTGACTTATTTTAAATAATTTTCATTCAACAAATTAATTTTACTGTAATTTATTTGTTCCGCAGTATAATTAATTGCATTAAAACAATGTTAAGATCAGACTTCATGGTCAGCAAGTAATGGTAATTAAAAATTGACGATTTCAATAAAAAATCAATTTTATAAGACCAAACCAAGAAAAAAAAATTGCCCTAACAAATATGTAAAGGTAACTT
>DWEE01003876.1:0-10138 GCA_018245755.1 Parelbella macleannani
ATCATTTTATTGACTCTATGACACCTGTATCATTTTACTGACTCTATGACACCTGTATCATTTTATTGTCTCTATGACACCACTGCACTGTCCGGAGCTCTAGTACAATGTTAGAAACGAATTACAAGTTTCGTAACAAATTTAACAATCATCTGTATTCAGTTCAGTATTACAAAGTAGCTCCAAGGGTTGACTGGTGGAGAATGCCATTAGGAATTAAATTCGCCCTCTGTTATGCCTGTTTATGGTGTGCAATAAAGCGTAAATAAATAAATAAAGTACCTAATTAAAATTTTTGTACATACATATATTGAGTCTTAAAGGAATTGTTACTACTAACATTAATTTAACTGCGACATTGACATTCCCTACAGGAAATTATCATAGGAAATTATCATAAGCAATAGTGATGCAAGAAAATATTATGTCATATTTTAACGTCAAGGTATTTTTGATTTTTTATATGCATTTAATATTTTATAAATTATATTTATAAATAAATTAATGCCATTCCTTTTAATTATATTTGCCATTGACAAAGTTTAAATAAATCGAAATCAATAAGTTTTAATTAATTACGTATTATTTAAGCAACTTAGCTATACAGTCAAATAAACATATAGTACCTATGCAGAGTTCAGCTTGCATATATCAGTAGTATGGAATTAAAGTCTGAGGTCATTTGACCATTATCGAATGTAAGGACATATTATGCACAGGCTCATGAATATTTTTCAAATGTATATCTAAAACTCTTTGCAATGGCACACAGAAGCCAGTATTGATATTATACAACAAATAGCAATATTGGCGTTGCATCCATAATTGAATGGAAAAAACGTTATATTGCTTTTCAATAGTAATAATAATTAAAATTACTTGGGTCGATTAAGTAATTTGTTTGAATAAATAGTTTTGTGGACATTGGAAGATATTCCAAGGGCGTAAAGACATACATCTTTTATACTTCAAGTATATGTGTTCATTTATACGACTATATATACATACATATTCTTTAGAAATGGAAATTGCATTGCAAATAACGATGGTTCGACAATTGACATGATTGATGCAACTTTTAGTGAATCCACCGGAAGTATCTGACGATTGAAATTGTTTCATTATTTTGCCCCATTCTACGGATAACTATTGGTAGAGCAACCACGATATCGTTTATAAAACGTACCGTTCTGATATCCACCGATGGAAATAGGCCTCTCACCGAACCGAATAATTAATATTATTATTTTTAAAATATTTGATAATAGGATTATTAATAAAGCATATTATAAAAGTTTATTTAAAATCCAATCAAGAGGCATCAGTTGCTGTAAATAACACTAACAATTATTATTATTATTTGTATTAAGAAGTATATTCAATAAAATAGCTTTCAACATTTAAATCATGCGCATGGACATGAAGTACGAGTGTGTAGGATTATTTTTTAATTCGATAATTTACTTTAAAAATGATACATGGAATTAATCTTTTAATTACATTGAATACACCGTGCACTCAACCTCGCAGTTGTTGTAACCTTAGTGTTGAGATGATTATTATTGAAACTAATTAGACCTTGCAAAAAAGCAACAATACGACGTGGAAAGTGGTGTTATTGTGAAAAGAATCAATTATTTTATCTCTTCATTTGAATGTTTCTGTGAATGAGATGTTAGTTAGATATGCGCTATAATATACAAAAATAAAGTGCCTATATTTGCCGTGTTATTTAAAAATAATAATGTCTTCAGCTGTATTTATACTACAACATTTTTAATTTTTTGTTATTTACTAACATATTTGCGTCCATATATACTGCTCTAACAGTCTATGTACTTTTATATAAACCAGTATATATTCTTACCTTTTTTTAACACGACACAATAGCAGAACGAAATTCACAGCGAACACCTCATGCGACTATCGCTCACTTTGTATTTAAATTTTGCGCCAAATTCGTGTCCACACAATGCTGGTGGACGATCGCGTGCGTCGGTGAAGGCTTTGTGGTGTAAACTACGGTCACAGACCAGTCGCTGGTTGTAGCAATAACCGGTAGGCCATTACAACTTCAATCACACCGGAATTGTGAATCATTTACTGGGTGGCCGCAATGATTTGTGTTTTCGCGATTTAGTATTTTATTTTACCTGCAGTACAATGCTAAATTACTGTTATTAATGATGTTAAGAATATGCGTAGAACGAGTTTCAACACAAAATATATGTAGAAAATCCTTCTCATTCATAATGCATTGAATAATACAGTTCCTAAAGGGACAAACATCGTCAAACGCGTTTGTCACGTTAAGGAATGTCTTCTTGTTACACAATCGCATAAAGCGTTGATATCTATCTAGATTTCATACATTCATTTCATAGTCGATTCGGTTCAATTTGCTTTTCGAATACATTTTGCTTTCAATATAAATATTATTATTTTAACTTCACGCCAGAGATCTTACAGGATGGCCTGAGAGCACCGAATGTCACAGAGCTCTATTCCTAATTACCTTTGTATCTACACATTCGATATAAATATTAATCTTAAACTCCCAGTAGTAGCTTTGAATAGTGATTTGTGCATGGTGTATGACAATAGGCTCACAACCTGTTCTAAGGTGGGACGTAAACCCAACTGGCGGAACATGGCAGTGTACCACACTTTTCTGCCTTTTCCCTCGGGAGATACAGGCGTGTTGTTAAGATTTAAATAATATTTTCATATAATACCCTCGAAACAAATTTTTCAAACACTACCGATTATATCCATTATAAAACGAAACGGAATGAAAGTGCGAGCAGAGAATGAGGAAAATGGAACGGATTTAATAAGACTGGGGTTGCCCTCCCAGGATTATTTAGTCACGGGCAAATGTAACGCTTAAGCAGTCCGTTTGAATTATTAGTGGCGAAGGAAATTGAAATAATACTAAACAGAGCGAATACTGAAGAAAAGAACATGATTAGAAAGGATTTTACTTTACCCACTAAATAAGTATTAGGAACAAACGGAAATTAAAATATTAGGTTGGAAATGAATTTAACAAATTACGCTCATGTTCTATTGTCATTAGTGTATTCGTTCCCGGTATTCGTAGAAACATAAGAAGTAAACGAATCAAAGAATACCGTTCTTTAATCATTTACATGGTTAACTATATGTATTCAAATTCACCTTTGATCTTGAACGTGTTACCAAAACCTTAGGAAAACTTATATTAGTGTAGCGCATATAACACTTTTTAAGGAGGTAATTAAATACGAACCATGACAAAAATATAATAACATCAAAACCTAAACTTAGATAAACAATATGAGTGGAAAAAAATAATTTACTAATATAAATGTGACATACCAAAGCAATGACGATACGTTGCATTAATACGTAATGTTATGTTGATTGTATGAGAATGCAAGAGTATTAAGAAAACAAGTATCAAGGTATGTCTATTAAAAATAGCAAAATATTCCTAATCATAGTTAGTTCTTATACTGTATGAACACAAGGAAAAATTTTAACAGAGATTAGGACTTAGGTTTTTTTAAAATATGAAATATTTAATAGATACGATAACATACAAATATTATTCTTAGGTGGACTTGAATAGTCTTTACGTATAAATAAATATTAACCATACCTATAAGCCGTAGGCAAAAAAAAATTCGTATTAAAAGCGGGATATTACAAGTACTCGTATTTTTTCAATAATTTGCATAATATATTCGCAAAGAAATCTCGTGTCGGAATTCCCTGTATATTAATGAGCTTCACTCACATGAACCAGTTCTGTGCCTTTAACTTTTATTTTTTATTTTAAATAGGAAAAGTCGTTTTTATATGAAAGGACCAGCTGGGACTTGTTTTCTAATTCGACCGCATGGTTTCAATTGCCCACATCTAAGGTTAGGCATGGAAGATACAATTGTCGGAATACATCGCCTAATGTAACGTTTGAGTTTAATATGAAAAAATAAAATTTCATTACATTTTCATTCCTAATTAACTTAGTAAGTTTGATTTAAATTACAAATAAAACTCAATATTTTTTTTTTTTTATTTCTGTTTAGTTTTGAGTGTTTGTGTAAATTATCCTTGTGTTAATGTTACCTAAAACAACATGTAAAAGGATAATTCTTAGTAGTTATTTGGTAAAACCGTAGATTATGAATATATCACAAGTCACGTATCCTTATATTATAGGTCTTCATCAATACCGCTTTTTAAAACTCTAAATGGATCCGTTAAAAAACCGACAAGCGGATGAATGAATTTATTGTATTTAATTTTGATAGATACAAAATTAGTAAAGTTAATATTAACACATAGTAAAAAGTAGAACGATAAAGGGTTGGTGACGATAATGATGACATCTGATCGTTTATTTCTTTGAAAATCATTGAAAAAGCGTCTATTCATACGTTTTTCTGCATAGTAGTCTGATATTACTTGGCGAAAGGAAATTGCTTTTATTTTTTCGTTTACGGTTTTCCTATTACGCCCCAAAACATAGAACATTATAAATCGTTTATGGGGCTGACGTGTAACAGGGATTATGCAGGATACTATTTTTTAACAACACTTATAAAACCACGGATACATTGATCACACTAATTTGACCTGACTGTGGAATTGTATTGATTTTCATCAGAAGAGAACAGAATAATTAATGAACGAATTGAGATATCCATTTCAGGCTTTGTTACTAGTACTTGGACATATATCCATATCACTACGAAGTATTGATGCGTGATTGTATATGTATATCAGTTGTTTTTATAGCATTGTCGATATTGGAATGGAAAAGCGCTGATAATTTACTAAAGTATTTTTAATCCTATGTTACTTCAATAAAAATGCTACATTTAATGTCTTGTTAAAATAATTTTGTTTCTCGTCCAAAAAATGTGAATTTATCGCTATCTTCATTACTTCGTCGCTCGAAAAACGCTTACTACCAACATCTTTTTTTAATTTGGCAATAAATAATAGTCGCTGGGGAATGAGACTTCGCTATGGGAACGGTGATTAATTTCTCCAAACTTACAATGCGCACAACTGTTTTTGAAACACATAGCTTATGTGAACCATTGCTTTATTGTGAAGAAGCAACGCTCCCACGGGCAGCTTTCCTGTTTCCTTTATATTTTACCACAAATTAAGTGTTGTAGTTGCAAAATACATTACGTTCTTAGTCTTGTTCATGGTACTTCTTTGTGAACTTAATCAACAATTTTTCCTTCGAGTTCTAAAGAAACCATTGCCTTGATTTTGATGCAGGCAAACAAATCTTAAATTTATTTTGCATTCTTCGCCTCTTATGTCATTTGTTCAATCAGTAGTTCTCAATGGTCAATTCAAATCTTATTTCCCATAATACTGCCGAGAATCTGGAAAGAGTCGTAACCACCGAGTTTATAATAAAATCTTTGTAACATTCGACTAGCATTTACTTTATGAAGCGCGTAAAGCATTTACACCACTCACCCTCAACACAATTTGGAAATGGTACAATGCTCGTCTAGATTAGTGTGTACAGTACTATTGAATGAGTTAGTCATTTCTGTGTATATTTTACTCCAATATCTTCCAGAATTCTTATTGTAATACTTTGCACATTTACCCCTGTAGTAGCACTAACCAGCTTACCCGAGCGTCATCGTCAACACTAACTCTGCCTCTTTTGAAATCATTTGACCACTTTTGAACAGCAAATAATAAAGTAGTTTCAAGCAGTTTATATCTCTTCCTGAATGATTCGTTTTTATTTTTTTCACATTTTGTAATTTGACATTTTTTAGGGTATCATTATTGTCCGCCGGTCGGTCCTTTAAATTTCCATTACGTTTCATTTACATTGCTAGATTATCAAAATTGCTATGTAGTCACTCTTATACCAAGAACATAATGGAAATCCCTGGTGATTAAATGTCATTAAAAGTATTAGTCACACTTCTGTCTTGTCATACTATTCTTCGTGTTAACAGATATTTACATGTTTATAATGTTTATGCATTTATCCAATTAACTTTACGGCAAATTTGATTTCGTTAATTTTTTACACAGTATTTAATTACGAGTTTTGTTATTGTAATCCTAAGGATTAGTAAATAAATAATAATATGATGTTCATTTACCCCTGACCGCTTTCCGACACGGCGACACAACTTATATTCAACGGTTGTTGCGTAGTTCTCGTGTTCTAAAATAACATAACGTACGCATTATCCTGACCGTAAACTTACGCTTGCAGTAATTGGTCGTAATACTGCACCTTCTATATATTAAAAGTTCTGTAAAAACCCAATTATACATTCACCCCCCCACCCCCTCCACCCCCCCTTTTACGCCAAAGGTACGAGTAGAAAACACCGATTGCCGAATATTTCGATTCTTACAGACCTTTTGTGATATATTTCTGAATTACATATATCTGAATTTAAAAATTAAATCGTTGTAGCATCTTTCATCGCGTATACTTCATTTTTCTTTATTGAAAAACTTAAAGTCGAAGTATTTTGCTCACCGTAATAAATATCACCTGAAATGAAAGAAAGTTTGACGACGCAATAATGTTTTGACCTTTGTTATTATTACTTTTGCAAAGTTTTCTATTCAAGAGTAGATAACTGTTTTGAAATTATTATGACCATTAAAAGACAACAACAAGAATGCGGGGGAAACGTTCAATATGTCCAAACAATAATTCATAAGATCATATAAATTAAATATTATGCAAAGTTTCGACGAGACCTCAATATTGAATCATCAGCTACGTTATCCATCATTCAAGGCTATCGATTTCCGTAAGCTTTGTTCAAGATTGGTTCTGCACTTTATCAGTGAGCAATGAGAGATATTTGCGTGAATTATGGCCAATATGTGATAGATAAATCGGCGGTCAGCGGGAAAAGAAATATTGTGTTGTAACTATGATATTGAAACAATACAATAATTGACAGTGCTGTAGGGGAACTATCGAAGACGAAATAACTCTGAGATCCAAATGGCGGTGTATTTGATGGTACATGGTAGTCTTATTTTTATGTAACAGTCCATGTTGCTTTTTTGAATGTAACAAATGACGAGTCACAGCTATTTGTTTAGAAGAATTGATCCATACTGATGAGATTTATAGGAAATGCCATTTCGTGGAATACTCCCCATAACATTTTCCAGTTTACGCAGTTAAAAGCTTCGCTTCAGTAATTAAAGTACATCATAAATAGTGCAGCGATTTTCATCTCAAACAACTTTATCTATGAGCTTTTCGATATTGAGTATGTGTTTACGCATGCCGTTGCCTATATACGAAATTACGAATATCGAGAATTCCATATTTTATATCGAGAGTTTCATATTGTATATCGGGAGATTCATATTACAATATTAATATTTCACATCGTTCACACGCTCTAATGAACAAATCGATTCCACGAGGTTCAGAGCGGATTATTTATTTGAGATGTTGTTCGAAAAATATGTTTGAATTAAGAAATCAGTGATGCACGTTACAATTGAGTAGAGAACTAGGAATGTACATATGCAGGTAGGTATCAAACCCAAGTAGGGTTTCAGAATAACATTCTTGAGTGTGTATATTTAATGAGAAACTTGTACAAATTAAGCATTTCAATTATGTAAGATATCATTAATATTTTTAATGTAGGTGTATTATGAAAATCTAAGTCCATATCAAACCCAGGATCTCCCATTTGGCAGTCGCCCTCACAACCATTGACCAACGAGGCAAACGACTGTATAACAAAATAGGTAACTATTCAATGTTTTTATTTATTTTTCTTACATTTGATTAAACGTTTCATAACCACATTTGGCGAAAGAAAAACAAAAGATCTAGATCCTTAATGTAACTATGTCCTAAGTGTTCATGAGTTCAAAAGAAAAGAGTTACAAAAAACATTCCAGGACATTACCCATTTATATTCGAACACCTGCAAAAGTATTTTCCACGTCGAAAAACTAAATGAAACAAACACAGTAAACAATAAAATGGAGTTTCAGTACGAAAAAAAGGTCACGTTCTGGTAACTCGATGTACAATTGCAGGAAACACGAAAAAGGGTAAAACGTACGAAATTTGCCAGTGAAACTCCGAAATTAAGCTGAGCGCACAAACTCAAAAATGAAACTGGGGTAGCTACGGGGTAATTATGTCTGATCTAGAAACATAAGCTCTACGGATGAAGCGGCAAATATGTCAAAGTTTTAAGACCTGTACAATATTACGACTTTGCGAGGTTAATTTCGGTGCGCTTCGTAACACATTGTTGCGGTCTATAAGAGTGTGTTTTTCAAGCGATTCGGGTAATGTAGAAAATGCGTTCCAGAAGAACAGCGTTATATGTCCAAGAGGTTAACCCGATAACATACGTGATTTAAGCCGATACATATATAATTAAGGATATACAGATAATTTAGTAATTTACTTGCGATTTTAACGTTATAACGGGATTATAATAATATTTAAAACAATACACTTTGAAAATTTCTCTTGGAATGTAACAATTTTTTTAATTTCTTTGAATCCGTTATTCATATGGATTAGCTAATGTTAAGTTGTCACTGTAAGTTCACTTCTATTTTGGTATGATGAGATTCTTTTAACGTAACGTTAAAAATAACTAACTTTAAGGAAAGTATTATAACTAATATGGTAATGCTAATTGTTGTAACTGTTTCCACTTCTACTATGATAATTCTTTTACTGCTATTTTTACTTCGTTTGTCATTACTATAAACCCATCTATAGCTCCATTACTGGACACGAGTCTAGCCATTAGCCAAGTGTGACTTGAGACTACGTAGGGCTGAGAAAACATTGTAAAATATGTATAGTGTGCAGGTGTCTTTACAGTGTTTTCCACCGCTATCACTTATCATTAATTTTATTTAATTTCTAAGGTTTAGGTGTAGCATCAATTCATCATTAGGGTTACACCGTTTGAGCGATTTTAAAAGCAATTCGCGCTCTGACCTTCTACCACAATTTAAAATGTATTCGTACTCAGAAGAAAGAAAGCGTTTTGAGGCGGAGGAACGCCAAAAAAACGCCCCGTCATTAATTCTGTATTAGCAAAAACTTTTCGTAAATTATCCGGCCGTGCAAGCTTGATAAAGCTAAGGGGAGTTTTACATACTTAATTTTTTATGTTACGTACTTAATGTGATTTGTTGTCTATTAAAAATAGGCTTTGAAATCGATTTTACCTTTAATGATAAACTTGACCGCGAAAAACAAAAACGTAATGCGAAGAAACGATAATTTTCAAAAGGTTGTAGTACTATTTGTTAAATGTAATTACGGTGTGTTGTAAAATAATTATCAAAAGATTCCAAAAATAATATACTCCCTAAATTTTAATAAAATTCAATAATGACTTGCTTTTATATGACTATTAAATTGCGCCAATGTTGTAGTGAGGTTTAAATAACATTAATTGTATGTTAGTACATGTCATTTTCTAACTGGTTTTCTAATTAGTGTGACTATTACAGATTTCATTTGTATTAATATTGGTTATTATATAATATTAAAATAAATTAGACAATATTACTTATTAGTCATCTGTTTCTATGTGTAAATAAATTTGTGAATAACAAGAATCTGAAACTTAGTTGATGAAATGTTGAAAGTAAAAATCAAAATGTGTTTGTCGAGTTCTAAAATATGTTACATACATACATACATATGTATGTGTTAATATTGATGCCAGATAATCAATTCCGTGTCCCTGTTGTTCCAGTCACAATTGCGGTCACTTGTGCTTAATTTATTGCGCATTCGACACAATTGACCGCAAACAAGATGCTATCTTGAACTGGCAACATTACTAGATACACACATGCAGCGCAATCTATACGATAATAAATAGTTGGAGTTGCCAGTTGGAATGTACCGTTATTTATATATTAAACGAGAAATTTAGAAATACAGCGTATATGACAATTTTGAACAGAGCATAGAAGATTGCCAAGACTGAAATAAGAAATCAGTATCTAGCGTCTACCATGCCTCTGTGGGAACTAATTGTGACAATATTAACATTCATATATTATGTACATATGTATATACACACAGCATCTAACAAAACAACTATTTCAGATATCGATG
>DWEE01003877.1:0-10137 GCA_018245755.1 Parelbella macleannani
AAAGGAAAGGGAGCGGGGGACGCAGAAAAAACTCGGAAGGGGGGGGGGGGGGGGGGGGGGGGCGCGGGGGGGGGGGGGCGGGGGGGGGGTGGGGGGGGGGGGGGGGGGTTGTTAATTAATTGTAATATATCTGCTTACGTAATACTTGAACGGCCCTTAATAGTAACAACAACTTAATTTCTTTTTCATACATAAATAACATATAAGGCGTTTCTGTCCACTCCTAGACCCCCTCCACTTAGGGCATTTTTGCCCACAATTCCTGCACTGTTCATGCAGGTAAGGTATCATTTATTGTTCATTCGTTTTAATTTATATTTACCGTTCCTGAAGGGCAGCAAGATATTTAGAGAACCAAGTAGGTATATAAGTTGAGATAGTATGTTTCCGTGGAAGATTGACTAATTTCAAATGTAATCCATACCCTTCGTAATTCGTATATTTTACACGATCAGGTCTATCACTGCAAGAGACTGAATCTCTTAGGCCCTTTAATACGTTCAAAATCGCATTAAATATAGAGGTATGTGTAGTGCACACTAATAAAATATATTAGAATGAACTTTATACAATTTTACTCTCTAATTTTATTAAATATAAGCAAATTTTAACAGACATTGAAAACATTTAGCATGAGCTTCAACGATCAATAAAACAAATACACCCGACCTTGGAAGAGAAACCAGATAAATGGAATTAATGAAATTATTTTATGTTTACAGAAAATCAAACAAGGTGGCGCCACTTTCGAATGGGGCTGGCAACTAACGCCAGGAGCACTCGGGGCCTCCGGACAACACTATGCCCAGTTACCAGAGGTTTGTATATTTATTTATTTTGTTTGTAATTAAACGTGTTTTGATATATTGTGTAACTTTCTACTAGATAAACATACTACCTAACATCACACCTGTGATTTCCGAACGGGTAGGCAGAACTGTATAGTACACTCCCAAGTTTCAACAGTTACGATTACGTCCCACCATGGTCTCTATAAAGCCGTTATTTAGTCTTAACCTAATAACTAAGTAAGGTTTGTCATGTTTTTTGACTACACATTCATTCACTAATATCTGATTTTAAGTTAAGTAAGGAATAATATGACAAGCACGTAACATCGTAACATAACGCCTTCCCGAAGGGGCAGGCAAACGAGTGTAGTGTACTACTACTCCCAGGTTTCACCAGTTACGTTTAAGTCCCATGAAATAGGTGGTGAGCCTATTGCCATACACCGAGCACTATTCCAGACTCCGAGTCACTACTAGAAATTCTAAATTAGAAATGTCTAATAGCACCCTACTCGGGATTGGAAAGCAGGATCTCCCGATCGGCAGTCGCCCTTGCAACCACTCGACTAACGAGGCAGGCCAACAACAAGCAATTATGACAGCTAGATTGTTGATAAATATTTAGATATATATAAAAATGTAAATAAATACATTCTTATATAGATAGTGCTGCGCTCATTATCTGAAGTAACACTATAGTTTATTAGTTGAAAATTTATACAGGGTAAGTATCAAACTCCAAGCTCTCACGTACCAGTCAGGATCACTAAGCACTATACCAACAACTCAGTTAATTATGAACAGTTCAAGGACTGAGCTGATCTCGCAAATAATAGCTTTCCTTGGCTGGTACATGCTTACCAAATATATGAGGAACTACAGACAACAGAAACACGATGGTTACCTAGCATAGTATATCATTTCGATAATATTTAAAAATCAACAAGTAATTTTTTGATATCTGATAATAGAAATATAACCTATGCAATCATGAACAGCATACGCGGAAGCAGAGACAATATACGACACATGAAAAACTTGGCACGAAATAACGTTGCGTTCATGGACCTAATCTAATCGCCGTCATTGGGACTGAGTCACGCGACACTCCCGATATGCAATTTACGATTGTCGTGTTATTGGAGTTCGGAAAAGATAGGACATCGACAAAGTTGGTCGAAAATTGAGAGTCAGAAGTGTTGTTGGAACAATTTTACACTATAATGTAGCTGACATGGCTGAGGTTTGACACTGTTTCATAAAAGATTACAATGACCGGCATGGAGATGGTGTTGTCAGTATGTGGATAACAGATTCAGAGAATGAAGAGTTTAACTTTTGAAAAGTTAAAATTAAAACTTTTTTCATATACATCTTATAACTTTAAATGTACCTACTGAAAATATTTTAATGCAAATTTTCAATTCAAAAGTGATTTTGCTAATTTCTTAGTTTTCGAGTTTTCCTCAAGTTGAAATCTTGTTTTTTTTTAACATTGCAGTGCTAATGATTAGTGGATGTCTATATTTTTTTACACAATATTCCATTATTATTTGCAGGTACCAATGCAACAATATCAACATGAGCAACTTTCCAATGAAACTCAAGTCCGGTCCAATACAAACGTAGATCAAAGTGACTCTGCTCAAATTCCGGTTAAGATATATCTACTACAAAGACAGTTTTCATCGTCTCCCAAACAAAGTCAAGTACAGCACGTATCTAACGCACCTGTCAACGTCATACAATACAGCTCTATTCCTAACTTTTATTATAGCGATGATGCCCAAACCTCTCCAGCGCAGTACCGAATTAGTGCAAACTATGCCATTCGTAATGACGACCATGATCGATATGTCGAACCAAATGAAGGTCAGCAGACGAAAACAGACAGCTCGACATCTCTGCAGCATAAAGAGGTAAGAACAAAGCAACAAGAAATGGTACTGATTCCACCTGCAGTGCAAGTTTTCAAGAATCACAATTGCCATAACGATGATAGTTCTACATCAGAAAACATCAAAAAAGACCGAATAAGTGAAATGAAAAAATCTACAAATTTATTTGCTGAACTACCAAGATACGACGTACGTAATATTAATGGAAACTTCGGAGTTAAGGACCCAAATAGAAGACTTAATCGTAGGCCCGTAAATTTGAAAGCCGAGTCGCCGAGGAGTAATTCGAGAAGTGAAAGATATTATTATACTACTAATGCTCCTTTCACCACACCCAATGTGATCAACAAAGATCAGGGCATATCTAGATTAGTGGCGTCAACTCAAGATCTAATATCTAATGAAGATTTATTAATAATCAATCATGCCGCAGAAAAACCTATTATTCTTCATAATGATGATATCATCAAACCAAGACCACGATTTAATATTGGTACTCGACAAAATTCATACGATTCCAAGCACGAACAGAATGCACTAAGCAGTAAAATTCTAGTAAAGGCTAAAATAGGAAATATAGTCGACAGTGAAATACAGCACGACAAAAGTAATAGCGCTCAAGAACAAAACATACAAACCAGTCCAAGTGAATATAGGTTTATGTCGCCTATAATTGTCCAAGAACCCAATTATGGTACTTATAAAGAGCAGATACTTAATAACATTGTATCTACAATGATTCCTTATATAGAAAATGGGTATGAAGTTGTAGGTATTAGAAATAGCTTAGATGAAAACGTGACAGTAACGGATTCTAAAGATATGAACTATATAGAGGTGACACCCAGACCTGTAGGTCAGAAATACTTGGCACCTATTACAGTTGCTTTGAGACTTTTTAATGCTAATAATAGCAATATTTTAAATTCCTTTAGAGATGCCGAAACTTCTGACAGTGAATTAGTTTCAGACACAGTGGAAAGCCCAATAAGAGAAAAAACTATTGTTGAAATACAAAAATCTATACCTTTAGAAATAACTCATATCAATGACGTAGAAGTACACGAATATCTAGATGAAGGTAGAAGTAATAACAACAGTCCATTAGATTTAGCAAAGTCGCTATACAATAAATACATACAAGCCCTGGAATCGTCTAAAAAGATACAAAAGAATATGAATGAAATATTGTACAAGTATGGAACAATGAATAGTTATGAAAAATCCAATGACGAAACACGAAGCAACGAAGACCAAGATTCCAGAGATTCTTTGGAAGCCAGTGAAAATATTCACAGCGAGACCGTGGTTGAACCACAGCCGAATGATGGAAGTTCTGACACCGATCGGAAAGAAATAATAAATTTATACAACGCATATAAATCAGAGAATAATCAGCAATTAATCCAGCCTATTATCATAGAAAAAGAAATTCCAATTACTAAGTTTGTCGACCGCTATATTGAAAAACAAGTGCCATATCCTGAACCAGTGGAAGTAGTGAAACAAGTACCAGTAGACAGACCAGTCGCTGTTCCAGTTCCATATGAGAAAATAGTCGAAAAGCCGGTTGAAGTCACCCGATATGTTGACAAACCGTATACTGTTGAAGTGCCGCAACCTTATCCAGTTGAAGTTAAGGTGCCTTACCCAGTTGAACATAGGATTTACGTTGACAGACCGGTACACATACCATATCACGTGGAGAAGGTAGTGGAAAAGCAAATCGTTCAACCTGTTCCAGTACCAACGCCTATTGCTGTACCCTTTGGCATACATGTTCCCGTGGAACATAAGGTTTTATATCCGTTGCCAGTAGAAACTCCAGTAGCAGTTCCAGTCACAGTAGAAAAACCAGTACCGGTAGAAAAAATAGTCCATAAAGAGGTGCCAGTACCGTACCCGGTTGAAAAGCAGGTACCTTATCCAGTTCCGTACGAAACACACGTAGCTATTCCTTACCCAGTTGAAAGGAGGGTACCCGTGGCGGTTGAGAAAGTTGTAGAGAAACCAGTTACTGTAACGAAGGTTGTCGATAGACCGGTTCATATACAAGTGCCCGTGCCACAACCCTATCCAGTTGCGGTACATGTTCCCAGACCTTATCCAATAGATAGAATCATAGAGAAGAAAATACCTTACCCAGTGGATCGAATTGTAGAACGGAAAGTACCGGTGCAAGTACCGTATCCTGTCCAAACTGTCATTGAAAAAATTGTTGAGAAGCCTATTGTAGTTACGAAATACGTCGATAAACCCTATCCTGTGGAAAAGAAAGCACCCTATCCTCTGGAAAAGATTGTACAGAGGAGAGTCCCTTACCCAGTTCAAGAACCTATAGAAGTAAAAGTTCTCTATCCCAGTGAAAGAGTCGTCGAGAAACATGTGCCACATCAAATCGAAAAGCCGACAGATAAAGCATTGCTCCCAGACAATCACGGAATGAATTTGGGAGTAAGTCAGTCTCAAACCATCGCAAAACTTCTGAGATACACACCGGAATTACAGAAACAGGGTACTCCAGCCACGAACACACAGGAGCAGATACATGAAAATCTGGCACAACAAAAAGCATACGCTGCTCAATATTATTATCAATATTTGAAAGATAAACAGCGGCAGTTAGGTCCAGTTTTGACAACTCAATGGGGAAATCAATATGCAACATCTTATCAGTACTTGAACAATTCCTACGAACATCAAAATCAAGATCAGAAAAAGGCACCAAACACTGGAAATTTAATAAATAACCTGGCACAAAATTCTTATTATGGACCAGCTCCAGTAAACACTTATGATTGGTGGGACAAGAACAAAAATAATCTGGTCGAACTGAGACTTAGAAGAACAGACAGAACACCGAAAGGGGCCAATTTAAGGATTGAGTATGGTGGTTTCAAACCACCCCTAATTCCAAGTACGGAAGTTGATTTGGATGGTTTACCTGTAAATAAAAACGGGGAGGCGCAATAAAGAACCGTCCCCAGCTTGATTAAAATATTCTTTTTTATGCGAAAACAATTGCAAACATATTATTTTAAAATAAGTTGAAATCATTTCACAACTTTTATTAAAAGAGCAGTTGTTATTTTGAATGAATGCTTGATTTATTAAGCGCTCATTCACACAGTCAGTTTAATATGTAATGTATTTTCCATACTGTATACAGACGTCTGTATTATGTGTAATATTTATCGTGCGGGTTACAAATAGTTTAAGTTTCTGATTAGGTACGCAAACAATTCTATAAAATAGTACCAATAATTTAAATTATTATCATGTTCGTATAGTTAAGTGATATATGGTTGCACCAATAATTGCTGATGTATGGATGCCATTACTACCACTTTTATTGAAAAGTACATGTATTTTGATATTTATGTAAGCTTTATAATTTCTTCTGATTTTTATTTGATTGTTTTAAAATGTCGTGCCGTATATTTAGTTTATGTAAATTTGATATAAAATCATTTAAAAGTTAATATATTTTACATTTTAGTATTATTATATTCGTTGAAGTATATTCTGCATCTGTACAAAATGAGTCGGTAGGAAACAAGGGATAAACAATGAGTAAAGTGGGAATGAAGGCTTTAAAAATAAGGATTCTCCTTAAGCTACGTGTACGTGTACATGTACGTGTTTTATTAAATTTAACTCGGTAACGACTTGTGACTGCGTAGACTGTAGACTGTAGACTGTAGATTTTAAATTTGATATTGTGAGATGTTGATTAATTTGTAAATATTTTTGAACACAGTTTTCAATAAATTATTAGGAAAATAGATATTATTTTTTTATCACACAATACCAGCATTGGCAACGCACCCTTTGCCTGGTAGGTACGTTTTTACCTGGTAATTTGTTATTTGGTAATTTCTTGTTATACCTAATTTTTTTTTGTTTAGCAATACTCTGCTTGGGCGCTCAAGGCTATTGTATTTTGAACTGAAAAAGCAATGAAATTGTAATTCTAATAATACAATCGTAAACAGCAGCAGAAGGAAGAGCTTTTAAACATTATTTTTCAAAGTATCCCAGTTTGAAAACGTTGAGAAAGCTATTAAGGAAAGGATTGATTTTAACATTAAAATTAAATTTACGCAATGGAATTAAAAATAAAATTTATTTCCAATTGAATTCTCACAATACTCCGAACCACAGGTCAACCTCACAGGCTCTGGTCGACTCACTAAAGTATACAATAAAACAAAGCTCATATATATAAATATATAACTACAGGATGTAAATGTTATTACGTACCTCTGCTCCTGTTGCCGCATTATCTCTGATAAATGTTTATTTGGATAAATAAAATGAAAATATAGGTATAATAGACTCTATTGATGTTTATTAAAAAAACTAAAATACACTTTATAAATTACGAAATATTCACGACAAAGTTAAAATTCATGTAATGAAACAATCATAAATATTAAAAATCCCCAGCCTTTTAAAACGAAATGAAAACTGCAAATGGTTATAATTTTATGAAATTGTATATATTTAAAACATGATTTAAAAATATAACATTGCTCTTGTTTCAACATGTCTCTATAAGATGAGAGAACGCGACAATCTCGGCCGAGGCGTCAGATTTGTGATTTCTTGTAAAAGTACACTACACTTACTTATACTATAGAAAAAAGATGCGATCGCCGCGCGGCTCGCAACATTCATACACATAATCCTACCTTAATATTTATACCTAACAAGTATGCGTAACATTACACACAAATCTTCCAAAAAAGAAAAATTAAACAAAAAATTAAAATCTCCAAAAGGATCCCACCCAAATCACAAACGAGTCCGTTAATTACAAAACTGATTAACGTTACAAAGTTACATAGCTAACGTATGTAGTGTAATGTAAGGTAGTAGTAGAGGAGAATATGATTTGACACAAGACTTGAAACGATAAAGAACGTTATTGCTATCACTACAAAGTTCATAATACTTTGATCACAACTTTACACATCTAACAGTTTAATTAATACATTAATTGATAAATATTTAACTCTGAAGATGTCCACAAATCGTCAAAACTAAAATAATACGTTTTCCGCCGCTTCCATGTACCTATTGTAAAAGTGGGTTGTTATAACAGTAGATAAACAAATTGTAATTTGTACGGTGTTCAATGGTTGTTTAAGTTATGATTAAAACGTCCAATTATATGTTAGTACCAACATTCCGTAATGATGACTAATACTAGAATCCGAAGGGTTTTAACAGTGCTACGTCATGAGGATACGAATGTTTCGGCAATGGATTACTGACGAAAACCCTCCTTAAACAGAGGCGGTCTATGCCCAGCGGTGGCCTGAGGCGCGCTGATGATGACTAATGAAGACGATTATCTTCTAAGATATCATAACCGATGATGCTATTTATCCATCAAGCGAGTACTTCATAATTCAAAAGTAGTCGTAGTTTCATTCGGAAAGGAACAACAAATCTGTATCAACCTTTTTGATTTTACATATATGTAAGTGTGTGTCTGTGTATTGTATGTTTATTGATCACTAGAGCAAACCCCACCACATAGGCACAGTGTGAACTCTTAAAAATGGATGTTAACGTATTATTTAAGTTGAGACAATCTCTAGAACGCCTACGCCTACATTAGGTGCTTTCCTCGCAGCGAATATAGACTATCAAAGTCAACACGGGCTATACAAAATTGTTGTTAACTACGTCTTTTTTTAATGTTTGATCATTGCATGCATCGTCATCATCTTAAACTTGATAGTTAATTTTTTTCAATACGAGGCACGTGTAAATTTACCGACAAAAATTTGGGTACATTAGACTCGAGAATTCCACCTCAAATGTTCAGACAATTCATTTACATATTTTTTTTAAATCTAACAGTATGGCAAAGTTAAATAGGTAGATAGTATCACGAAACAGGTCTACCTACAATTTGACACTTTCTAATTCAGCCTTACAATTAGAAAGAGACAAATGCAGCGGGCGAGCGCGGGGTGTGTAATGATCCTTATATTCTACATACAGCGACAGTCCACGACCGGCACCTCCACCACATTGGGGGTTCAGACACTTGCTTTTGTACCTACAAATATTGACAGCTCCTATACTAGGTATCATAGGAATTAGGTAAATATACTAATTTTTAATCTAAAATTTGTATTACACAAAAGTTACAAAACGCATTAAGATAATCAACTCGATGCCAAAACCAATATTTTGATTAATATTCATTTTACTATGTGCACAAACATCCAAACGCCCACTGTGAAAGGTCCTCAGTTCGGAATCAGTGTTACTGGCAACACTCGGTCCAAGATTCTATAGCGAGGAGCATTACATTCTTCACTTCGTGGTATTTATAAAAATGATGATTATAAAAAATAAAACCAAAACATGTATTTTCACAAAAGTTTACTACAACATACTAACTCGTGAATTTTATATCCAAACAAAAAAATATTAAATAAGAAAAATGTTGCCAGTGAACCAGGTCTAAAAAGACAGCTCGTCTATAGAACCCATAATCTTAATTCACACTTTGCACATACATACGGGGACAAATATACGCACATATATTATTATTGTAGATAACATATTGTTTATTGATTGCTAGCTGTACAACTACAAGACGCGAGAACAACACTTCAAAAGAATGCAAAACAATACGTGATGCATTATCAACTAAACATAAACGATAACTGGTTCAAATATCTAAGACCAACTATTTCATCGGTTATAGAAATGTACACGTAAAATTTCTGTTTTAAAAAACCTTGAATATTTTAAAACAAATTCATAAAAACCACCCTTCGCAAAATACACACTATTGAAATCTGTAACAACAAAAGCAAAACCGTTTTAAAAATACAACTCCTAAAAATATTAGTTGTGGTAAAAATGAAATATAAAAGTTCCATTGAAAAAGCGAAATGAAAGAATAAAATAAAATCATAATTATTTTTTGGAATCTCAACAATTATAACGTGTGTCTATAAATTATGCATGTAAAAAAACATACTCTATCATTGCAAGGAGAATAATTTAACGAGTCAGACGGCTGTCTTTTTATCACCGAGCACATCGCTACAAGGAAGTCAGTGGAGTTGCGACAGATATACAATTCATCGTAACGTAAATTAAAACGCTATTCACAACAGCCAAGTTCATTCATTGATTCCATACATTAAATATACCTAATGACGTCACTACATTGGAAGAAACGAAAAGAGAAAAAAAAAATTAAAATGAAGAGAAAAGTTTAATAATTAACCACTAAGCTAACTTGTATGTTGAGCGCGAACTCACTTTGTACATTAATAAATGTTTTAAAGATACGTAAAGTAATACATTTTTATATATATTAAGCGATAGCACGACCAGCGGGGCGGGGGCGGGGGCGGGGGCGGGGGCGGGGGCGGGGGCGGGGGCGGGGGCGCGCTGCCATGTCGTTTGAT